>VUQK01007273.1:1036-24495 GCA_015106715.1 Bujurquina vittata | reverse complement strand
AAAAAAAAACAACCCTCTGAATGTAATCACTGTTATGTAACATAATAACTGGAACACTTGCAAAATCCAGGACATCATTCCTCACTAGCCTCCCACCCACCAACAGGACCAGCTGCATTATTATAATGCCAAGCTAGGCCACATGGCACTTCAGTTTTAGGTTACAGACTCGTGGTTATGGATTCGTCTTTGCCGCGGTACAGTAAAGCTGTTCCAGACAAACTTTATGTATCACACAATGTAGCTGATCATTTCTGCTTGATCATTAGAATCACTAGAAGACAATTACAGCTTACTGATTAATGTTAAAGGGGAAAACATAACATTATTTTTTAGAACCTGTTAGCTACAGAACATCGTTAACCCACAGCTGAACTCACTTGGCTTCTACGATCATATTTACCTCTTAAAGGTGACCCATTATGCTTGTCTTTATTTTCTGTCATATCTGTAAAGTCAAAATGGTGAATGCCCATGTTGAACCTGACCGGAATTTTGAAGTACATCACCATATATACAAGTTGACCCTGTGAGTCAAAAAGTCAGGCTACAAGACTGTTTTAAGAGCTCAGATTCAGGCAGTTTCAGTCAGACAGCTTTAACTGGTAATCAAGTTGATGATAACTGCTATAGACCTATATCCATTCTTCCATGTGCATTAAAGGTTTTTGAGAAACTTGTAAATAAACTACAAACTGTCAGTAGCCAGTCTGAGTGCTGACAAGGTCGTAAAGTTTCTTGCTCGTGCCTTCCATGAAATACATCTGGCTGACTGAGCTGAATTTATTAAATGTTAAGAAGATCTAAATCCTGTGGTTTGGTCATGGGAATGGGGCCTCCTCACCCTCAATGGATTTTATCACTATAGAGGGTGATACTATAGAACAGGTAACAGCTTATGAATACTTGTGAATATGGTTTGATCCTGCTTTATCTTTTTCAAATCACAACATTGTGCAATAAAGGTCAACGAGAGACTTGGTTACTTGTACAGAAATTGTTCTTCATTTACCTTGGCTGCAAATGTACCATTGTTGAAAAACTATCCTCCCCTTATTTGATTATGAAGATATAGTATATTGACATACAATTTATCATTCTGCAGTTCGTTTTGTCGCTAATGCTTCTTTATCGTTATTGTCAGCTTTTTTCTCAGGTTAAATGGCCCTCCTTACATACTCACTGTAATATTCACTGGTTTACTGTCATTTCTAAGACCCTTTTGTGTTATTCATCTTCATACCTATGTCAGTTCCTGGAACCGGGTTCTGTTACAATATACAATGCTCCTTCTTCATAATATTTATATTATTTCTTAATAATATAAATAATTTATATTATTTCTTAATAATATAATATACTTCTTAATATATTTAATATTCATATATTTATCGTTAAAGACTCCAAGGACCAAGTCTCGTTTGGCTCAGTGTTGTTTGCTTTTTCCTCTCCGGATGACTGGAACTTGTTTCAGAAAACTTTATGACTGACTACATTTGTTTCAGTTCCTATTTTTAAGAGCCATTTATAAAGCTTTCTTAAGGTTGTTTGTAGATTTATTACCTAATGTGGTTCCTGTGATTTTATGATTATCATTTGTTGTGCACTGTTTTATTATTGTTCTGTATTGTTTGTTTGATTCTCCCTATTCCCTTTCCCTCAGAAGGCTTTGCCTTTTGCCAGACCACAGTTGTTAATAAGAAATTGTTCTTAATCTGTTTACCAGGTTAAATAAAGGCTGAAATTAAATTAACTGTGAGCACAGAAGCTCTTCCCACCTGCAGCCAAATAGAAGAAAGATGGCTCAAAGGGGGAGGAGCTAAAACAGCTCATTTCCACAATCAGAAGTTCAGCAGCCACACTTAGTCCACAACTACATTTTAGGACCCTGAAGGTTTTTATCTATGTCAGGTATTATGTCATCTTGTTGCCTAGCAACCAGCTACCAACTGGCTAAAATGACCTATTTTTATTCTTTAAAACTTGAATATTGCTTTTATATATATGAAATGCTATGATGCCATCACATTGCATGAGAATTGGAGGAGTTGGTGAGATGAACCAGATCCACAGACAAGAAGTGTACTGCTTGAGAAACCCTGTCACCAAATCAATGACCAATAATTATACACAGGCACAAAGAACAATCCATGAAAGCAGCCAGTGAGCCATTACCATGCTGCACATGTACTAATCAATCACGTTAAAGGCATCATTGACAGCAGATAGTCATGCAGTGAGTGACACAGAGCAGTGTTAAAACCAAGCAGCAGTCTCCAAAGCCTACACAAAATGACAAAAACTAGAGCTCCTTGACTTTACAGCAGAAATAAGCAGATTTGAAGCTTAATACAAAAAATAAGGGAAAAAATACCCATCAAATAGTTATGTCTAAAAAAAAAGAATCAGAACTAAACCATGGAATTTAAAAGTTACACGTTATTCTTCATTTTCTGACCTGCTTTTCATCCTGAACTTTAATTAGCAGCAAAGAATAGAGAATACATAGAGAAGACTAGAGAAGTGACTATTATATTTTAAAAGTTGTTGATGAAGAAGAAACCTGTTCAACAGGTTTTAATGAGATAACTGAGGTAAGCGCAACAGGTCAAGATTTTGCAAAGTGTTTTCATAGAGTCAGTTGGTCGGTGAGGTTCTCTTTTGTTTCTCTTTCCTTAGTTTTGAGTCCACAGATCCAAAGATTTGCGTAGGTTTTCCCAAATTTCCACAGTCACTCCACAAATTTGTTTCCCAGGCTTCCTGTTTCTGCATGTGGGTTCTTCAGCAGGGAGCAAGAGTAAGAGTAAGGTGGGCAAGGATTTACGAAGGCGGCCAAGGTGGTGTGGTAGGTAGGTTTCCTTTGAGGAGGAGGCAGGGTAAATAAAGGTAACAAGGTAAATTTCAAGGAGTAGCAAGTAAAAGTGGCATGAGCAACTCTACCACGCTGAGTAGAACAGCAATCTGGAAATGAGCAGAGAGGTGAACCAGGTTTAAATAGTGCAGGTGAGCGCTCAGTGTGACACAGGTGTGTCAGCGGGAGCCTATCATGCATGCATACCCATGCACCAGTGACAAAAGGACCAAAAGGTGCTTTCTGAGGGAGCTCAGGTCTCTTCTGTCGTATAATTTAAAGGCTGTTGGGGAACATTTGGGGACACAGATTTCTTGTTTCACACAGCCCACACTGTTCAACACACTGTTGCTAACCACATCATTAGTGTTTATACAAAAAAATTACATTCATTGCTGGCCATATTGGTGGAGCAGCTAGAGTCATTGGCACTTTGGCTGCTTATTGTTTATACTGTCAGCCGTGTGGTTTCAGACTGATCTGTGTTCAGAACAGACTCACAGAAACAGGTCTTACGTGTGAGCTGATATAAATATTCTACAGGACTGGGTATACAGTAAACACATCCAACCAATGAACATAAATACACACAAGGTTTGACATAAACATGTTCACCTGCGTTGCACATCAACACACTGCACTGAGCTGACAAGAATAAACAAGTGATTATGCAACACTACAGATGCTGAGGGACATAACCTAAGCAGGAAAAGAAATTAATTTTAGAAAGTCCATAAACTTAACTGATAAAATTTAATCTGACGCAAACAGATGATGAAGACACACATGCACACACACACACACACACACTGAAGTACAATTAAAATTATAAGAGATTATGCCAGGATTCAACAGACTTTAAGCCAGACAAATGTCTTTCTCTTTCCAATTAAGGTGCAGGAGACTTTGCAGCAGTGCTGACAAGACAGACAACTAATACTGTGTGAGGAATTAAAATAAATCCCAGACAAGCAGAATGTGGTATAGAAGCAAAACAAAATCATTAAATCTTCATCTCAACCATGACCTTTATCCACCAAGCTCCAGCCTACACAGCACTGTCTCTCGGTCCAACCATCTGTCTGGAGGGAGAGGCGATTAAATCTGACACCAGAAGTTTTCCACGTGTCAGTCGGGGTGGAGCGGAGCAGGACACAACTGGGGCAAAGAGCGGAGAATCAAATTGAAAACATGTCAGATTGTAAAGGTGGGTTTCTTCTCTTTCTGTCTCCTGTGCAGTTTCATAGTTGTGGACTTAAAGGCTAAGGGCATATACATTCAGTGCTGGTGATTTTACCAAATGTTTTCACAAAACAACCACTTTTTTATGCTTTTATTTTTTTTTACAGGCAAATTCAGATGTAGCTTCCTACTATCTTAAAGTAGCTCTATCATGCCCATTGTAGGCCCATATATTTATTCTTGAACTCTACTAGCTTTGCATGATTCACAGTTCCTTATTCATCTTATTCTCTTAAATGAGTGATTGTAACACCTCTTCCTTTAATGCTACCCTTAAACCAACTTTCTTCTGATTGCTGACCCTCAAAAAATACAATTTTAAAACAGATACAATCGAATGTGAAACTAGTGTGCAATGTGTCACCTTGATGTGTATATAAACCCTGCCACGTTAAGGCAGTGCACCAAATGAATCAGCTGCAATATGTACAGTGTAACATAATGGCCATGTTGCATATATTTAACAGAAAATAAGGAAAAGAAAATATAGTTTGGATAATATGATTATTTGCTCTGCTTTGCTGAGACTGAGCTGAGGAGATCCATTTCACTCTGAAATGAAACGGGTCATTAGCCAGGATGCCTTTTGGCATACAAACATATGGAGTTTGTTGTAAATGGCTTTGCTAAAGAGTGCTAAAAAACATAAACACAGCATAAACAACTACACTAGATTTTTTTCCTCTTCTATAAATACCAACACCAGCTTCAAAATTGCTTCATCTTACAATTGTATTAGTGAAGGACATTTGATCTTACAGCTACTGTACGTATATATAATGTATTTATCCACAAGTATAACCTCAAAGCATCAAATCACATGTAATTTACAATTAAGGATAAATCCATGAATGAGGTTATAAAATAACTTAATGTTTGTGTTTAAAAGAGCAAGGCTATTCACGGTAAGGAATCGCCTGGACAAGTTGGAAACCAGAGTGTGGATCTTACTGTAATAAAGAAAGGACTGCGTGTGTAAGCATGACAAGGCTTTCAAATAGCTGCAGCAGTGGGTGGGTTGTCTGCAGCCTTAGAATTCACAGTTAACGCTCCGAAAAGAAAATTGTACATTTTGCTATTAGTTTTTGGATTTAAAAAAAAAACATAAGTATTTATTTTTTATTCTTTTGGCACTGATATTGTTTGTGGAAAATGGGGTTTTATTTTTTGCTCATCTGTGAAGGACAAGATGCATGGACAAGGTCTACAGATGGTGATCAAGAAGAAAAACTCTGGTCACAAAAGTGCAACATAATCCTGAAAAGAAGCCTGATGAATACTGACAGCACTATGTTTGGACAGAGGAAATGAAAATCAAGCATGAGATGGGGTTCAGGGCTGGCACGGACCTGGCCATGACCACCACGGTGGCATCATCATGAGGTGGGAGTGTGTGCACATGTGAGGCTGCCTGAGTAAATGGGGTAGGTGATGGCATTAATAAAGTGGCATGAATACAAGTTTGTTTACACAAAAACTGAAAGAACAGATTCCCAGTCTCGAGAAGCTTGGCATGAGAGAAACCTGATCCCAAACACACAGCAACAATCACACAAGAAGAAACTGAAAAGAAGTGATACTGTTTTAATATGTCAAAAAAGTACATAAAATATAACCAAATATACACTCACTAGCCATTTCATTTGTTACCTTGTGAGGTTTGGACCCCTTTTTACCTTCAGAATGGCATTTGTTCTTCTTGCCATAGATTCTACAAGGTGCTGGAAACATTCATCATCGCACAGTTGCTGCAGATTTGTTGGGTGCACATCCACCACATCCCAAAGGTGCTCAATTTGATTCAGATCTGGTTACTGTGGATTGCATTTGAGTGCAGCAAATGCACTGGCATGTTCAATAGACCAGTTTGAGATGATCTGAGCTTTGTGGCATGGTGCGCTATCCTGCTGAAAGCAGCCATCAGAAGACGGGAACCCTGTGGTTATAAAGGGATGAACATGGTCAGCAACAATAGTCAGTACGCTTGGGATCTCTTTGGTAGGTTGTGGCATTTAATGATGATTACTAAGAAAATATCTCCCACAACATTAAATCACCTGCATGAACTATTGACACAAGGCAGGTTGGATCCGATCGCAGGTCCTTCCTGCCTGCAGCAGTGAGACTCTTTAACCAGCACTGCTCCCAGACATAAGGGTGTTTTTTTCTATGTTTATATCCAAATTTGATGTCTATATTTTTCTACTGCCTGTATTATACTGTACAGTGTATACAGTTTTATTTTATTTTATTTTATTTTATTTTGTTTTATTTTGTATATATTGTATTGTATTTTTTTTAATCTTTTTTAATACTTTCTTATTGGGTCTCCTCATGGTATTTATTGTATTGTATTTTTTTATTGTGTCTGTACAACTGCTGCCACTACTACACTGAAATTTCCCCATTGTGGGACAAATAAAGGGATTTTCTATTCTATTCTATCCATGCAATTTTTTTACACCAAATTCTGAACCTGACATCTAAATCTGGCAGCAGAAGTTAAGAATCATGAGACCAAACAATATCTTCCTTTGCCTGATTTTGGTAAAGCCTGTGTAGCCTCGGTTTACTGTTCTCACCTGACCAGCCTGGCATACTATGTGTTCTGTGGAGTAGACCATCTGTTTCAAGGGCTGCTATGTTGTACATTCAGCGATGCTTTTCTGCATACCTCGGTTGTCATAAGCGTTACTGTTTCTTTCCTATCAGTTGGAAGCAGTCTGGCCATTCTCCTTTTGCATCAACATCTCATTTTCAGCCCCAGAACCAGAAAGCTTCTATTTTTTGGCCATTCTCTGAAAATCTCAGAGATAGTTTCTGAAATACTCAGCCCAGCCCATCTGGCATTTAAAAAACTATGACACACAAATCACTCTAAATTCTGATGCCTGGTTTGAACTTCAGATGACTGTGTTGACCATGTTTATGTACCTAACTGCATTGAGTTGCTGCCCTGTGAGTAGCTGATTAAATATTTGTGTTAACTTTATTTTTTCCTTCTACATAAGATCAAGTGTATTCTATCCTTCATTTTACTATACTATTCAATCATTGCAAGATGATATAATTTTGAATAACAATTTTGTGAAATTATGATGTGGTACTGCATGTTGTTGCACTCCTTATTGTACAGTATATATGTGCTATAGTGAAGATTACAAAAGAAGTTAAAGATACTTCTAACTTCTTAAAAAAATATTGCAATGATATTTAAGTTGATAATTTGAGTGGGACAAATGCAAAAAGAAAAATTGCCAAACTCTGTTGAGGTGCACTTTGAAAAACATTTTTTGAGATTCACAATATATTTTTTCCATGGGGTTCAAGGTGCTTCTGAACGTGTGCTGCTTGTGTGGGATTTAACAGCCGTGGTACCACAACTTCAGCACAGTCTCAGCACATTCACACCGCTTTCAGGTATAATAATGGATTTCCAGCAGGAGGAAATGATAGAGGCAGAGAAGGAAAAAGATAAAGGACAGATTGCAGGTAATAAGAGAAAGAAAGAGACGCCAAGAGAACAATATTCACTCACTTTCCTTTAATGTATTACAACATGAACGGGATGAAAGAGCCGCAGAAAAAGAGAAGCGATAGAAGAAGAGGAATAAAGGTTGTTTTTGTGCAACACATCAGCCTTCAAGGTGCCTGTGTGGAAATAAAAGACAGAGCAGATTTCATCTGTTGGCAGGAGGTCAATGAAGTGAGACAGGACACTGGAGCTGTGTGTTCAGCTGGTGAACGGAGCTCCTCAGGGAGATCGCACACACATTTATTCTTTCCCTCTCACGTTTATCAAGGTCACATCTCAGTCATCTAATCCTCTGATGAGCTCCCTGTGAACCCGGGAGCAAGGCAGTGATTGTGTTAGCATGAAAGGACCTGAGATCTCACTGAGTCTAGACAGTCTGCTCCTTTAAACACTTTTACTGTAAACACATTGCTGACTGCAGTTACATGAGATGGTTTTTCGGTGAAATTTGATTCACTGTTAACACAAAAGAATCTACAAAAGCATTAAAAAGGAAGGTAAGGTGATGTGCCTGATTTGTTTACATGAGCCACTGTAAGTCCACAGAAGTGTATCAGGAAATGCTCCCTCTAACTGTATGCACGCATGACAAAACATTTCATTGCTGTATTTCCCTTATATCTGAACTACATGTTCTCTCAGTTGTTTTCTCACATATGGTTATCTGCATGACCAGCATAAAAATGTTATTATTCACGCCTGTGAGTGTTGTGAAAGCAGTCCATGTTCTGTTCAGGCACAGCACGTGCTCACACGTATGCATTTGTAATAGTACAACATAACAATCCGTCTCAACTATGTAGTGCAGCAACGTCCATTTATGCATTTTGTTAACTGCTCATCCATTTAAGGGTCTCGGTGGGGCTGCAGTCTAGCCCCAGCTGTCACAGGCCAAAAGATGTGGTACACTCCGCACAGTTTGTCAGCCTATCATGCAGCAAACACACAGAGATAGACAACCACACACTTTCACCACTTCTAAGCTCCTGAATTAGTAATGACGATGGTGAAAGTCCCTGACAAGGCCTTGAATAATCAGTCTCCACCTTAAAGACTCCATAGTACCATATCACCCCAATAGAGCACTTTGCTCTCAGACTGCTGGTTTACTTTGTGGTTTCTGGGATGCTTAAGAGTAGAATGGGAGGCAGAGCCTTCAGCTTTCAGGCCCCTCTTCTGTGGAACCACCTCCCAGTTTGGATTCGGGACACAGTCACCATTTTAAAATTAGGCTTAAAACTTTCCTTTTTGATCATGCTTAGAGTTAGGGCTGGATCAGGTGATCCTGGACCATCCCTTAGTTACACTTAGTTAAGATGACTGCCCCTCCCTGAGCCTAGTTCTGCTGGAGGCTTCTTCCTGTTAAAAGGGAGTTTTTCCTCCCCGCTGTCACCAAGTGCTTGCTCATAGGGGGTTGTTTTGATTGTTGGGTTTCTTTGTAATCATTGTAGGGTCTTTACCTTACAATATAAAGCACCTTGAGGGGACTGTTGAGGTGATTTGGCACTATATAAATAAAACTGAATTGAATTGAATTGACAACTTCTATAGTGTTATTTATTGTTATCAAACGCCTTCTCTGGGTTACATGATAACTTCCAAAACCACAAGCAGGGTATTTACTTGTATTTCAAAAAGGAAAGTAGTAGTATTTGGATAAAATAAATGTGAATTACTGAGATGCAGAATTTGAATAAAAGCTATTTGTGATTAGACTCTGGTGAACCATAACAGAAGGACAGACACCCAGCAGTGAAAGGAATTAGGACAGGACACTTTTTTGAAGCTGTGTGGATTAACAGGCTCGGTGGCATAATAGTGGATAGTGTGTTGGACTTCCAGTTGACTACCTGAGAGGCCATTCAAAGGATGTGAGTTCAAGTCCCACCCTTATTGTTGTTTACCTGGACAAACCTGTACGTGCATTTTATTCTCGAGTCTCTACAGAACATCTAAATCCTACACAGCGAGCTCCTACTGGAACATTTATATCAGTTTCTTCAAAGGTTTAATGCTTTCTGTGTCTTAATAATTTCAGATGGCTAAAATTAAAAAATCCTTTCCCACCTGTTCCTGAGATCATTTCCTTCTTTGTCCTTTCTCCTTTGTGTTGAATGGTTGCTGGCATCCTTTTGTTTGGCACTTAAACATTCAGTTTGTGTCCTCTAAGACAGAAGAGGCTTTGTGTCGGTTTTGAGGCTGGGCTCAATCAAAGAGCTCTGATTACATTTTAGAAAGAAAGTATCTGCAGTTTGCGCTCCGGAAAAAGAAGCTACTCTGTGCTTTGCTTGGAATTTTATTGTGCATTTAACTATTTTTAGATTCGCTGATTGCTAAAACTTTCTTTCATCATCTCTTGGTAGATTAAAAGGGCACTCCATGGATTACAGGCGTGCAGTTCAGTTTACTGGTGATTGGGATCCCCACTCAGCCTGAAAAATAACCTTGATATTGTCATCAAGGTTCTCTCGAGTTTAATTTTAAAGTCTACAAATCTTTGCAAAGTGAGTTTTAATGAGATGGGTATTTATACCATCCAGACAAAGTTTCAGGAGTCACTAATTTGTGTTGTTGGAAGGGTAAGATAATCAGAATTTTGTAAGCTTGATGGGAAATATGAGTGGGGAGGTAGTGGTCTCTCCTACCTCTTTTATTTTTTAAGATAGACCATTATCATATTGCTGTTGTCCACTTTTCACAGGATTACAGTAAAATGTGTAGCTGGTAGTGATATTGAAATCAATGCATCACTGCCCTCTTGGGCACAAGACTTAAATTGTTAAACAACCAACAGCATTTCACTAATGGGACCACATCCATTTTTTAAGCAAATGACAGCACAAGTATGGATCTGAGGCTGCAGTTTGGACTGGCAGAAGGGATCCCCCATAAGCAGTGATCACTGAGAATTACGAAGGTCTTTAAGATTAAAGAAGTGAATGTAGACTGTAATCGGTAGGTTTGCAATGACCAGCGACCCATGACATCGGGTGGACAGGGATCCCTTTGCAAGACACAACTGTAGCTGCATCAATACAGAAGGAATGGTTGGAGAAGAGTTCAGGAGAAATTCCAGACAATGAGAGAAGGTGACGGAAATGTGAGCGAAACCAGAATCTGATATCAATGTGGCCGGACTCTCCGACAAACAGAGGATCCGAAGATGAAGCATGCTGGGATTCTTGAAGCTGTGGTAATGGACCAACGGCTTATAAAGTTTAGGAAAAGGGGGCGGCCTGACTGGTTAGCTGATTTTTCTCAAATTATTTTGCTTGAGGGAGAAGGTGAGGCAATCTTCAGGGATTAAGTAAAGGTCACATACAGGGATTGATAATCTGGATTGAATTTGGTCATTGAAGAAGTGTACTCAGAACAAGATAGGAACACAGGAATCCGAAGAAGGCGAGCAGGCATGTGAGAGCCAGGTGGTTATGTGTGTGCTTGTAAGGGAGTATGACAATGCAGCGGGAGAAAAGATTGAAAGTTAGTGGTAGACAGTGTGGGATTGACGGGGGGAGTCTAATGCTGGAAGCATGGAACCCATGACTATTTTTCCAAAGAAATTGATGCTGCGAAGATAAGATTTAATTGTGCAGATTTTGACAGACAGAAATCAGTGTGCATGTGATACAAAACTAGTGATGTTGAAGGAATGGAAGAGTAGATTGAAAATAATGGAAGGAATGAAATGCATTCCAAGCAGTAAGCGGACAGAGAGCTGGGAGCAAGGCTGTTAATGAGGGCTTTGTGAGAAAGGCTGATAAGCTTTACAATGCTGGGGTTTAAATCTCTAAAACTGTGGCTAAAAATGGAGGTACTATGTGCTTCTGCACGAGGGGCCGAGGCTCTGAATGTCTGGAGGGAGAGACTAGACAAGGTGTCATCAATGGCATTGTGATGGGCTGAAATGTGTTCAGCTCTGAGTAAGAACTGGTGAGTGATCGACAGCTGCACGAAAAGCATGATGGATAGCAAATTGCTCCAGCCTTTATTAATTGTGTCTACTGTGGCAAGATTGTCCAAGTGGATGAGGATGGATCTTTTTGACCATTCATGCCCCCCATAGTAGACCTACAATGACTACTGGGTGAACATGAACTGGGCTGGACGTGGCAAAGATCATCATGATTATGACTGAGTGAGACGATCAAATGTAAAACTGAAACATCTGTAGAGAGAAATTTCCCATTTTTAAGTTATAATTAATTAGCCAAAAGCTGTTCCATTCCCAATCAAATGTTTTAGCAAGAAAAATATAGCTTAAATCTAATATGAAATTAACAAAACCTTCTGTTTACATCCTCTCAGTGCAATGAAACCACCATCATATACTGTAACTTAGCATGTGGTTGGACAGAAGACAGATTAAAAAAAACACCTACACCATATAAACAAATCATACACTGAATTCTTATATTCAATTCTAACAGCTGCACCAGCTCCACCCCCTCATCCTTACTGTGAATATATGCAAAATACATAACATTACAGATTATACAGTATACATGGCTGTTTTCACATGCAGCTCCTGGATCTCTTTACTTCGAAGTGCAGGTACCTACTTGAAAAAAATGGAAATGAAATTAAGTTTACGGAAAAACAATCTCATACACACGTTGTAAAAAAAATAAGTAGAATTTTCAGGTTTGTCAGTCTGTTCAATTTACATAAAGTCTGAGGGCAATCTGCAGCATACAGAGCATCAGCAGCTTGTTCCATAAAGCAAGATCTCTTTTAGTGGATATGATTTGTATACCCAGCACAAAATTTGCCATTAATATCTTGAAAAGTAACAAGATTGTGCATTAAGTGTCATCCTTGTTTATTTTATTACTGATTAAACTGGCAGCAAGCAAGACAAGGCACAATCAGCTCATCGGAAATAATTCCCAAGCTGTGGCAAGCTGACACATTCAGAAACACTTCATGGGCATTATTTTGTGTAATCCTTGTTAGCTAATAGCCAAATTCATCTTGTGTGTGCGTGTTTTTGTTGTTGTTGTTGTTATTGTTGTTTGTTTTTTATCTTAAATCCTGATTCCTGCCTGTTAGGGTTACTATTTACCTCCAAACTGACTTGTTTATCTCTGGAGCTACTGTGATGCAGTGTCCAGAGAAAAAGAGGATTATAAAAAACAAACAAACAAACAAGGGTGTAAAATTGGCAAATGATACAGCATGCCCTCGATTACACCAGTGTTGTTGTTGCACAGGACTGGTGGATGTCAGCAGCTGAAGAGTTTATGTATCAGTCATTACACCAAAGCTCATAATTATCTTCCACTTTAGCTTCTTGCTAAATCCAGTCAGATGACACAGAAACAGGCCAAAAGGGAATCAGAGGGAGTTTGTTTATTGCTGTGTTGACAGATGTTTTCAGTTTGAGCTCTGCTTACCGGCCCGTTGACAGAATGTCTGCGTGGTCTGTTGAAGCATGACACTTTCTGCGAGCAGCATCTGTGAGACAGCGAAGAGAAACATATTTTGTGCTGAACCAGCTCCCTTGCAAAGCCGTAATCTGAAACGGTCGTAATATGGTTGCTTTTTCCTCTCCAATTAATTATTATGCTGACAGATGAATGTTTGTGGTCTGGGGAAATGTGATTCTTTCTCAGTTAAGCCCCTTAAATTTGAGTGTATCCCTGACATAACAACAAGATGGCAACAATTTCAGTCAAAGTGGGTTTTTTTCATAATTTTTCTTTTTTATCAGTTCTTTACAGAGATGAGTTTTTGTTGATCTGCAAAGTTAGCGACTTTGTCTGATTGCTTCATAGTACTGAACGCACACTATAACACACTAAATCTGGTAGTTCATTCAAACATGAAAAATAAGTGATAAGATGAAAGGTAAGGTCATCACCAAGGTGCTGTACCATCATGAATTTCAGTTTGATCTTCTGCTGCTTGTCAGTACAAAGGAATGGTTTATGGGTTGTTCTTACTTATTCAGAAACGGGCACCCTGTCATGTTTAATTCAGCTCATAGTGTAAAATAATTAAAAGCATTTCCCCCTCAGAGAAGTCAAGATTTGTGCCAATGAGCTTTGAACACGAGACCTCGACATGGACAACTTTCTGTATGTTCACAGCTGCAGGGCACAGCAGACACACACGAACATATGAGCGCACACACAAGCACTCACACACAGCCTGGGCTCTGTGGGAGTAGATTTGATGCAGGCTTAATTAATGATTTCATAACTACTGAGGCGTTAAACGGTATGCAGGGAAAGGCGAGAATTTGAGATGAGGAGTGAAAGCAGAGCCAAACTTGCTGCTAATATGATGTGTTGAGTATGAAGCGTTTCACTGCACCTGCTCCAGCACATGCTGTTTCTCTTTCTTCTTAAATTCCACATCAAGTTAGACTTTTTTGTGACTCCAGTAGGCACTTTCCAGCTTTTCATGGTTCTCAAACTCTAAGAACAGATGTTCAGGTTAATAAAATAAAAATAGGGGAAACAGGAACAAGAAAAATAACAGAAGGGAATGGCTAATAATTTGACAGGAAATCCATTGACAAATCGTTTGAATAAAAAAAAAATACACAGATATAAGCTTTACAAATGCTACATTTTCTTCCAAAAGAATAAAGTTCATTAGAGTTATTTTTTTTTTCCTGAAAACATATTTGAATACATGCACCAGGACTTACTGATTGGTGACTAGGCAATCAGTAAGTCCTGGTGAAGAGCATGTGCAGGTTCTTTACTATAACGTAACTACAATCACCCAAGTCCAAGTTGCGCAATCGGATTTCCGCTCTAGTCGGATGCCTTATGCAGGCCCCCTAAATCAGGTCATACAAGTCGGATTTTCACCTACCTCTCATAAAAAAATCTGGTCCCATTGTAACGCATTTCCAATTAAATGTGAACTCTAAAGCCCTCCTCAGCTCCCACCACACCCAATTCCCATATTTATGATTTATGACATGGCTCTTTCATGCACAACTACATGAAAGAGCCATGTCACGCGGTGCAATGTCTGGATTGGCTGTACTAGGCAAATCAGTTCATTTCACCAGAGACAATCATGGCAAGCAAAGGAGTCAAGCGTAAGCTACAAACTCGCACTTATGATCAAAAATACAAGATTATAAAATTTGCAGAAGCAAATCCAGGGATGAAGCAGAAAGCCACTGCATACTTTCAGATAATACAACAACAGGGATGAGTTGATCTTTCCAGTAAATCTTTAGTTCAGAAGATGAGCTTGGGGGACGGTATCCTAGATAGACAAATTGTTCCTCAGGTAAGGGGGCTAACAGAGTTGAAGCAGTTTTCCTCTTTCCTCAGGGCTAGGGTCTCCAGTACTTGAACCGTTGAGTCTGTAAGTTAGTCAGCATTTGAGGAGAGAGTGGCTCAGGCAGGTATGCAGATAAGCATGGCATCAGGCTCCCTGAGAAGAAGGAGGAAACTGGTAAGTACCAATTTAAGGAAAATTGAAAGAAGCAAGTAAGTAAAGCAGCATAACAAGAGGCCTGAACTACACTACCACACAAGTAGATTAACAATCTGGCAACTAGTGGCGACTGAAGCCATGTTTAAATACTGTGTTATTGTGCCCACCTGGAGTTTCCTGTGACCACGCCCACCACTGAAAGAGATGGGTTAGTTTCCAGCCACACACACACACTCGCACAGAGCGGAGAGAGAGCCAACAGAGGAAGAGGGGAGATAAAGGTATGTGCCGCAGCTGGAGGACACAAGAGACCAAGACAACATATTTTTATCACCTTCTTGGTATGACTTACCCTATTTTTAGATATTTTTAGATAATAGATACATCAACATTTTTATGTTTTTATCTTACCCAATGCTGTGTTTTGCACCCGTTCCCGCAGTAAAAAACAAAACAAAACAAACAACAACAAAAAAAAAACACATACCTCTTTGGCTTACAATTTGCTCCTCACCTGGAAAGGTTTCGTGAATCTTGTATCAATAATGCCACATTTCTTTTTCTACAAAGAGCTCCTCCAATGTGTGAAACCTTTGGTAGAAGTAGAAGAAGATAATGGGAATAAAGGTTCATGCATCCTGGAGTGCACTATAAAAAAGGGTACTAAAACATCTGTGTCTATTATGGTTGATTACATCGGTGTACTAGCTAACAGTAGTGAGTCTCCTGAACCTTCAGTCTTGTGGCTGTTCTCTGCCGTCATTAACAGCTCGGTTGCAGCTCTGTTCTGCTCTCAGAGCTGCAGGCAAAGTCAGTCAATAAAGAAACAGGACAATTACACACATAATGAACGTCACTGAGAGGAGAAATTAAAATTTAGAGTGAGGCAGGTGAACTGCTGAATGAAAAAGAGTCAAATGTGTTGCCAGGTTTATGAAATTAGACAGAAAGCATGACCAAGAGGTGGGACTGAATACATTATCAAACTGAAGAGAGGTGGAAATTGGTCTGACACTTCATGAATTTGAATTTCCCTTCATCAACAGTTGGTTGCGGATAAGACAGGAGAGGTGATGGATACAAAGAGATTACAACACAAAAGGAAATTTCCTTTCATTTTGAAGGGAGTTAAGACCAGTTGGCTGCTTTCTAATTTAAACATTTGTACAAATGTTTTTTTTTCTTTACTTTGGGGGTTTTACAAAGGCTCCTACTGATTAAACACAGTCCATAGTTTTGTAATTATGTAGCTTCAGACATTTGCAAATCTGACTGTTTGAAGATAAAAAAGCTTTTTTAATTCAAGAGTAGAAAGTTGTGCTCACTGCGGGGAGAGAACTGCCTCATAACTCTCTGCCTCACTCTCTGATGACCTTATTTTCTCTAAACTGTAATTCAGAGGTTTTGAGTTAAGCGGCCTTTTGATCTAAATTATGTTATAAATCACCACCCGGAGCAGTGGAACCACTAATGACCTTTATAATGAGAGGGCTGGAGTCAGCATGCTGCTTCTACTCTCCTCATCACCTCCCACTGTGCACTCGTCCTGCTCAGTCGTTGCTGTTTTGTGCTTTCTACTCCTCCTATATATTCTGCTATTTTCAGCCTAATTTTTTTTGTAATTAATTAATTAAACCATTCTTCTTCTGATGCAGGTGTACTGAGCCACCTTCATAACTTAAAATTTAGGACTGGCACCCTGCTTCATGCTAACACTGCTTATTTCAGCTTCTTTCCTGCAAACAAGGCTTGTAAATTAAACAAGAAGCACCGTCTGCCCACTTCCTCCAGAATTACACGATTTCCAATCTGACGCTTTAATTGGCAGGACATGTTGGCGAAAACATGTTGGCTGCTTTTTCATCTAGTGGTACCATAATGGTTGGGTGGGTTTTTTAGGCAAATCTATGGCTTATGTAGGGGAAAGATCAGATTTGGGGTTATAAGAACTCACCTGTTATCAAATCACTATTACCCTTTTTGCTGTTGATGTGTTACTGTACAACATCCATTGCTTTTCTGCAAGGACAGTGTCTACCTGCAGTGCAACCATTTCAGTGTGACCTTATGGGATGTACCTCGGCTACATACAAACCATGGCATTTCCTTTTTGTGCAAAGGTCAAAAAAGGTTTCACTTATTCCACTTGCAACCCTGTGTTGATGGAGTTGTAGGTGTGAATTATATTTGACACATTGGCAAACTTTTTGATGACTTACAAAACTGAAGAACATGAAAGTGAAAAGTTGTGAAGGACATTTTGATCCTATGTCCCGATAACTTATGTTGCAGGTTCATGAATGAAAACTCCCTTTGATCACTGAGATGTAAGACAGATAATCACATGCTGCTGTGAATCTGTTTCTACTATTGCTTCCCAGTGTTCCAATAGATCAAACATGCTGCTGTACTGCTGGCACTGCAGCTTGTAATAAAGATTTTAATTTCATGCGGTGCACCTAGTCGTGCTGCTCAATGTTGGTTGTTCACATGGACCCCGAAATAAAAAAGCATGGAGCCTGAGCATCACTCAGGCCTAATGGTTATTTGTCAGTGGTGTAAACAACAAAAAGGTACGTGTGTCTGTGCATTGCACCGGTACAATTTATGGATGCAACTTTCTATCCAGGCTTCATGCTGTAGCTTCAGCTGACCACTCCAACCTTAGATCCACATGTAGCCACTTCTGACTCAAAGAAAAAGTTACCATGGCTGCAGCCAAACCGGCAATGTCCAAGCTTCAACATCCTAAAACCAAGGCTAGAAATGATGCACACAATCCTAAAAATAATGGCACCAGACTTTTGCCTCAGTCACTCATCATGTGGAATCTGTTGCTCACTTTCTGCATGCAAAGAGAAAGAAACTTCAAAGTCATGTAGCTCTCACACAGTTTGATATCAGACTGTGTTGGCAGCGCACACATTCCTGGCCACATTCCCTCTGCTTGATCTTGTTTGTTGGCTTGTATTTTGTGTTGCTGTTTTTCTTATTTCTTTCACCTCTTACACCTCCTTTGGAATAATAACTCTCACTGTGCCAAAGACATTTATGGTCTTATCAGTCACTGTCCCCCCTGCATCCCACGTTTTTTGTTTTTTTTGGGAAAATCTAATGACAGTCCTTATCCTAGTAGTGTACACCTCTTGCTTGGCCTGGCATATACACAAAACTCAGCTGGAAGCATTTAAGCACTAAGATCATAGTGTTACCCATAACAGCAGCTTTGACATTTAACACCAAGATAAATAACACCAAGAATACACCTTCACACTCATGTTTAAAACTGATCAAATCTCAAAAACCTCTCACACGCAGCACATAATCATTTAACTTAATTTGTTTTACTCCTCTAAGCAATTGTCTAATAGTTGTGAGAGCTGAAATGAACTGGTTTAATCACAGGCAGTATTTCAGCTGTTCACCGCGGGCTCCCAGTTGATTCCTAGTTCCCAGTGAAGCAGATGTGGGACTGAAATGTGTAAAACAAGGAAATGAAAAACTGAAACAAGCTTGTTTTTGTCATGTTCAACATAACAAAGGGGGAAATAGAAATGACTTTAGACAGAAGATTGTGCACTCGATTCTACCGCTTAGTTGGTCCAATTTATTGTCAACTGCTAAATCACTGAGCACTGAACATGAACGTGCATTTTCTCCCCCCAGATTGATTTGGATCGCCTTCGGTGCATTGCTGCATGCTGCACATGTGCCACCTTCCCGCTCTTGTTGATGCTAGATGAAAGGGATCTGCAGCCCCACTGGGTAAAAGTGGTTAAAGAAAATGTGGGTAGAGACTCAGGCTGTAGGCTAAATGGGGGCATATCTAATACACATAGTATGTGGTCGCTTGTTTTGGCTTTAAACTTCAAAGCACAAGAAAAGGATGATACAGAGGGAAGCAGCATGACATTCAACACAGAGATGAACTGTAAATGATGATTTATTCATTAGTTAATGAGATTGGTTCGTCCTCTATTACATGAAACCACCACAAAAGAGAAGAGGAGAAGGAGGAAAGGTCCTATGGCCATGCTGCTGTCCATTCGTGGTTTCTATGGAAACAGAGCGAGCCAATAACTGAGGTCCAACAATGAATCATGGTAAAACAGGCGAGTGACCCACCCAAAATCTCTGAACAAGAAATGTTTGATAAGATAAAACCTCTCTGAACACATAAGGAAAATTGAAATTACGAATTTCTGGGGTGAAATGGCCACCCCTCACACACACACACACACACACACACACACATGCAATGATAGTATCTCCCTGCAAGGTGGAAGGTTTAGTATCACCACCAGATATTCAGCGGGGAGTTGGTGAAGTTTCGGTTTATAACTTGCATAGCTGCCAGGACCTGTCATTTAAAGCTTCAAAAGTTAATCAGATCGACAAGCCAGAGGAAAAGTAAGATGATTACCTCAAGCTTTCAAAGCAAGTTTACAAGCCTCTTGAAAGATATTCAGAGCTGTTCTTTGGATGTTGGCTGTCTTTCGTGTCATTCTCAGGGATCCCACACTGCTTCAGTAATGTAGAGGTCCAGGCTCTGGAGAGGCCAATCCATGACGGATCACTGTCATTGGCAAAGAGCTGTTTTCCAGATGGGATCTCAAGGTGGATCAAAATCTGACTAAATTTTTTTTTTTTTTTTTACGTTCACAATTCCATCAATTTTGACAAGATCCCCAACACCACTGGCTAAAAAGCAGCCACAAACCATGAGAGCACCTCCAACATTTTTCACAGGTGGCTGTAGACACTGTTGTACTTCTCTCCTGACCTCCTCTGTACATAGTGACAACAGTTTGAAACAAAAATTTCTAGTTTGGATTCATTACTGCATAATACCTGTTGAAACTGCTGTGCAGTTCTTGTGTAATTTGGAACGCCTCAGCCTTTTCTCCCACATTCCCTTTCTAAAGAAGGGCTTCTTGAGACCATTTCTGATGACGCTTTAATGAACAGGTAGTGGATCAGATTCTTTTTTTGTCCTCCACTGGGCAAAAAATGAGTGAAAAAGCAGTCAATGTCCAAAGAAATATTTGAATGACCTTCAGAATGCTACTGGTCAAGAAGGCTTTAGAAAATTACAAGAAAGTCTGGCTCCTTGGGGGCAACATATAAGGAAATAAGGGTTGGCTCAATACTTTCGAACATTTCTGTAACTTTAACAGATTGAAAGAAAACCCTCACACGATAAAGCCAACTGATACTGAGATGTCACAGTATAAAAACCCTCAAGCATGCCTTAATCCAATCAAAGTCAGAAAAGCCTTTTCCTCTTTAATTATCCACTGTGTCTAAATCAAAATGTCAGTTATTTAGAGATTAAAGTAGGGACAAAGAACTGCATTTAAATCACATCAGCTCACCAACACACTTAGCTCTCCATCAGCTGCTCCACCATCACTGTTAATCCTCCTCCTCATCCTTAGCGTTTGTTTCCTGTGTGTCTGGCAGTGTGTTTGGACCTGTCCTCGCCCTTTAGTTGATTCAGTCTTTGACAGTCAACATCAGAGGGCTCGGTGTTAAGGATTTTTTCCCCCTGCACAGAGGTATAAATTAGGCCAGAAATTCTCTTCCTAGCATTCATGTTAAACCAGTTTTTACACTGATAAGATACTCTGCTGTGTTAAGCATCTGCTGTCTATTTAAGGACAATTATAAGAGCATATATTTTTCATTTTCCTGAACCGAAATTTATCACATTGTCTCTGATGTTATCATCTTCTAATGTTATCACATTAGAAGATGAACAGGCCAAAATAACATGACACAAAAAATAGCAAGTGTGCTATTAAACCAGGATAAGTACACACAGAGAAAAAAAAATCAGTGAGCGCCTTTGAGTACCTTTTATAGTGTTCACTTGCTCAGCATCATCATGGTTTTAATTCCTTAAGTAGAATCTCCAACTAACAAAGTGGCAAGTGTTAAATAATGACTTTGTTTGAAGTTGATTTTTATTTATTTAAAAAAAAAAATTGATAACATGAAGCATCGAAGGGTTTCAGTGTTTTTTCTTTTACTTTATGTCATAGAAATTAAATTGATGGAGTTTTGTTATTAAAACTACAATATATCTTATTGTATTGATGCTCCTGTACACGTGAAGTTATGAGAGTTAAAGAAAATGCTGGAAAGCATAGAGCAAATTAAAAAGTGCGAGGGTCTGTAACAATTTTAACAGTATGATGCTAAAATTTTGTATGGCTTCATTAACCATAATGAAAGTACTGTACCCAAAAAAGAGCCTCAGAAGGTCCCCGCAAACTGCAGAAACACCTGTGAGTCAAGGCGCTGGGTCAGCAGTGCCATTTAGAGCATTTGAAAAGCAGAAAATTAAGCTTTCAACACCTGCTTCCAGTACAGCTCTCAGCAATGTAACAACAGCCTAACTGTACCGCTGTGAGTGACTCAGTCTGACCTATTGGCTTTGTTGTGAGGAGTGGGCTTGGCCAGGTGTGTAGAGGTGCAGCAACAAAAGAAAGATCAAAGCTGTGATGGTTAGCAGCTTACTTCAGTCAGCCATGAAGTGTGTAGACAAGCTGAGCCGAGAGTAAAATCTTGACTGCAAGGGAAAAGAGGCCGTGGCTGTCCAGAAACTGGGATGGGATATAAATTTTCACATTTAAATGCAATCCTCATTGCCAATACCAGAATACCGTGGCAACCCTACTCTGACAATTCAGTGATTAAAATTTTTCTTGTTCTTTCATTACTTAGGAATTCACACCTCGCTTTTTTTAAAATCACACTGAATAATCTAAAAAAAATGCAAAATCAAAGTTTTTCCTGTCTTAATGCTGCTATAGAAACAATACTAAAGGCCATAATTTTGAGATTCCAAACATAGGAACAGCTGCAGATTGTGGATATGCTTCTGTAAGTTCAGGGGATGCAGAGACGTTGACCAAAGAGCAGAGCTGCTACTAAACAGCCCATACAACACAGGTCAGTGGAAATGCAATTCTTTTCAAGGTACACTCACTTCAAAAAGGGTTTAGACCAGTTTATTTTTTTGCAAATAAAATATTGTTCATTTCACAATAAATTGGTAAAAATTGGTTTTATTCCTACATTCACATTGGTTTATACAAATGGGGTGAAATTATTAAAAATCAAAAAGTATTCAGTGTCATTCCAACTTGAGAAAGTTGTACAGGCATTACCATGCCTGGAGTGGCTTCAGGTAAAGTCTGTCCTTGAGTGTTCCTGCCAATGTCCAGACTTAAACTTTGTGGAGAGACCAAAAGATGTCATTTCACAGATGGTCCCGAGCTAATCTGACAAAGCTTGACAGGATCTGCCAGGAAGAATGGGACCAAGTGCCAAAATTTACTTATGCAACGTTCTAAGAGACTTATCAAAGAAGATTCAAAGTCGTACTTGTTGCCAAATTATAAATTACTAAATTAAGGGAATACCTTTGTAAATATCATAAATTCATGTTGTTGATTTGTTTTTTAAATATCTAAATTTCAAAAAGCATGTCTAATTATTTCATTATAGTTTATTGGCTACAGATTAATGGGAAAAATTCAATTCAACCTTAAAAATTTAATCGACAACTTGATATAGGCTACAAAAAGGGATAAGGCCGACACACTATTTGAAGTTTTCTCAATCGCTTTGGTGCAATTCTCACATGAGAAAAGTCATTCTCATGACTCATAATGTAGTTCTGAAGTCAGCAGAGGTGGAAGAAGTACAGACATTCTTTGATTAAGTAGAAGCACAGATACTAGTGTTAAAAACATACTCTGGTAAAAGCTAAAGTATTCCCTCAACTTCTTTACTCAGGTAAAAATGAAAAAGTACAGGCTCTGAAATGCGACTGCCCCTCACAAAGCTTAAACAGAGACTTATTTTCTCACAACAGATATTTATTTTCACTGACATCACAGATCTGATAGTAGAAAAAAAATGTCTAAAATTAGTTGTTTAGAGCAATCTGACACCTGAGCTCATACTGATTACTTGTAAATACCATGAAGTGAATATTTGAAGCTTTGTATTGTGCTTTTG
The DNA here is from genome assembly GCA_015106715.1 of Bujurquina vittata. Taxonomy (NCBI): domain Eukaryota; kingdom Metazoa; phylum Chordata; class Actinopteri; order Cichliformes; family Cichlidae; genus Bujurquina; species Bujurquina vittata. Next base: position 1,429 of record VUQK01007273.1, on the reverse strand, counting down.
TTTTTGTTTTGCCATATATGTAATAAACATGCATACATGCTTATATTAACTAGGACACTAGACCAGTGGTTCCCAATGTGTGAGCCACAAAGGTACGGCAGGGGGCCACCGTAATAATCAGTTTGAAATTGCTTACAAGTATACATAGTTACATATTAATATAAATGTATTTATTTATATAAAAACTGAATTAAAAATGGTCATATAAGGTGTTAGTTTGAGATATTGACCGTTACTCTGACCTAAATTTACTGCTCTTGTATTGAAGTTTGTGTCTCAGTGGCAAGTGGGTCACATAGACTTGCAGGGAGTCTGAGCAGTGTGATCCCCCAATAGTTGGAGCAAACCATCCAGTCCCACTTCTTGAAGATCATGACTACTAATCTACAGTCC
>VUQK01007272.1:52248-65247 GCA_015106715.1 Bujurquina vittata | reverse complement strand
TTAAACACCTCTCAGTATAATGCAATGTTATTCAAAAGCACCAACATCACCAGCCTCAGAATGACTCTGAAGTTTAAACATTCTTTTACTTCCTGAAGGAAAGATTTCTCTCAGACGTGACATTTTAGACTCCAAAATATTTAGGTCACTAAATTTTCATATCTCAAATTGAAAACACTACTTTAAAAAAACTGTACTGCTCACTCAAACATTTCAGAATAAAAGAGTATTTAGTTCCTTTTTTTTTGCCCTTGCATTGAGGATATCCTTACATATAAAGTTTTGATAAGTAGATGAATAGGAGTATTTCTCTCATAAGTATATCCATATACCCACACAGGAAGTAGTTAGTATTCTTACAACTTTACAAGACTATTTTTGACATATGTATTAGCCATGCAGTTAACTACTGTTGTGCTCGTGACACAAGAAGGATAAATGTAGAAACATGAATCAAATCTGACATGTGGTGTGTATGTTTCCACATACAGGTTGTGTTTGTGGGTGAGGATGAGTAAAACAGATGCCTGCTACAATGCTGGCTTCCTCCCATTCTTTATAACCCTCTCATTTAATTTCCTCTCTTTTTGTCTACAGCTTCTCTGGTATTTTTTCATATGTCAGATGATAACTCAGGTCCTACACTGTGCAGGAAGATTTATAAGTCAACACACAGCCCCTAATATCCCCCATCTGCCAGCAAACACACCCGGTTTCCTAAGCCCATGTTCTAGTCCTAAGCCTTGGCCCAAGCTCTCTGCACCCTAACACTGGTGTGTACATGTGCATCTGTGTGCATGTGTATGCATGCAGCCACGTGACTGTGCACTCGCTGCTGTCGTGTTGCCCGATGGGTATTTGTCCACTGCTAAATCATGATGATGCTACTTTTGCAGATGCATGGTCAAGGCTGTCAGCTCTTAATATGTTTGTCTGCACAACTGTTTTTGATGTTGATCTGAGCTGGTATGTGTGTAGCTCGAGTTGAGCAGTGCACCCAGTGCTGGGTTGCGTGCTTGGCTCTGTTCTGGTCTGTGTACGTCTGGAGGTGTGACTCTAACACCGAGACTGAGGCTGGCCAGAGAGGTCACTCGGGCTCTGCGGGAGCCACTGCTTTGGGCATGCCTTGCTAAAAAACGTCACATACTATACATGTTTTTTCTGTACACACACTATAGAGGAAGCATCTGGTTTAATTAAATGCTTGTCCTGAATTTTGCTTATAATATGTACCATATGGAAATATATTTTTATCTTTGTACTTCACCAGTTCAAGATAAACCAAAAATATTTAAGTTTAAAGTCATAGAATCAACGGTCATTCAAGAATCTTAAAACTTATTCTGTCTCTAGCGCACCTACAATTTATTTCCAGTCCAGTTGCGGTGCTAGTCATGTCTGAGGCCTGTGTGACTGAGGCTGTGAGTGCTTCTGCATAGTGATTGAACTCCGTCTAAGGTCTGGGCCTTGCCATGATAACGTGCCAAACTTAGCTCTGCTCCTAAAATCCTGGATTAATGCCTGCTTTAAGGGCTTAACATGGTCAGACATTCAAACATGCACTGGATTGACTGGGTTACCCTAGTTGCCTGTTATCTCCTCTGGAGTTTTACAAGCACAGTAGTCAGCGGGGGAGAAATGTAGCAAAATCACTCCCTGTGTTTCTTCATTCTGTACACCACTGATGTGGTATCCTTATAGAAAAACAATTCAATCTTATTAATACAGCCTGCAGTTCTTAATGTGTCGATCAAACACTCTAATTTAATGAAATCCAAAAATATAGGTTCTTCTTTCTTTCATTAATCTCATTTTGATTTAAATGCATAAAGATCTCACTTTTTTTAATTGAAAGAATAAATTACAAGTGGCGGAAAGTGGAGCTACTTTTATAAGATTTATTTGTCACTGTCAAAATCCCAAAATTAAATTCACCTCTTTTTTAAAATGATAATATAAAAAAAAACTGATGTTAACAATAACCTGACAATACTTAATACAGTTTGTTATGAACTAAATATTCAATAACTTTAAGTTATACTATAACTTCCTTCCTTCCTCCCTTCTTTCCTTCCTTCTCTTTTTATACCAAATAGACACATGTTTTTTCACATGCTGGCGCCAGAAGGTGCCTCCACATTTTCTTAGCAATATTTCCTTTAAGGTCCATTCTTTTCCCCACCCTTTTGTGTGAACAGTACCGTACAGCACAGCACAATAGAGCAATGCAAGATATTTGAGATGCACTATTTAAATTCACTCATTTGATTCTAAGTCTTATGTTAGCATATGAATACTGGCATGGCAGTTAGTGTCTTTGCTTTAGTCCTTCGACTCTATTGGCTTTTCACAAAGACTGACATCTGTCCTCCTCTTATAAGATATCCACCTCTTTGCTGTGGTGTTGTAGAGCAGCTGGGATTGGACACTGCCTACAAATATAAAGTGTTTACTGACACAGGAAATAGCTGCATCTAAAGAAACGTCACTGCTGCTTAAGGCAGTGTTTTTTTCTGTCTGACTGAAACAGGTGCATCTGTAAGTCTGATTTGCTTTGATGGTCAGAATTCCTCAGACAATCTGCAGTGTCTAATGGGGGGGGGGCTGTGAAAAATTGCACAGCCTCTAGAAGTTCTGAAATCACATCAAGCAGATAGAGAAGCTGATGCCTGTAGGGAATTAGTTTAATTACATTAATGTTCCTGATTTATGAAATTCTGCTCGACATACTCGTTGCCTCATTTGTTGCTGTTTCCATGTTTGTTTGCATATAAGAAGTACGATGTAGTCACATTGGCTAGCCTTGCACAATGTCTGGAGTAAATATGTATGATCATTTTACATCTTATTACAGCTTATTACTGCAGTCATGTGCATAATCACTTTATGCCTTTCTCATGTGTGAGTAACTTTTTGCACACTCATCTGTAAGCTGGACTAAGGACTGCTTTTTCAGCCTCAGTGTTTTATGTACTGTGTCAGCCATGTCTTCAAGAGGTGATCTTTGTTGTTTGTTGTATTATCATGTCTTCTCAAGATTAAAAATAAGAGCACTGACATCCCATTAAAAAAAACAAAAAAAAAAAAAAAAAAAAAAAAACTAATCCTGCATTGGTCTTCACAGGCAAAACTTATCTTTTGTGCTATATTTTATGATAACTTAACCATGGCATATAATGTAATTTTATATTAAAAGTTTTGTTTGCATAATTGTAAACAGCTAAGCCACGGCGGTTTGTTGTGCTGTTTAGAATGACAAACGGAGATTCTTGTGACAATGCGAGCACACAGAGAAGACCAGGACAATGCAATGTGCTTCATGTTGTGCTGGGTGCAAGAGTAATGATATTGGGATTTGGTGCTATGTTGATTCCATCTTGGCTGTTCTGCAATAATTCAGGAGAGGAGGAGGAGGGGCGGGAGGTACCATTTTACTCCTCCAATCCTCCTCCGCCACCACTGGAATATAATCCTCTGTCTCCTGACCTTCAAATCATGCAGCGCTGCAGTCATTTCAATTGGCCCGGCCGCCATTAGCGTGAAATGTCCTCTAGCCACTCTGCTTCTGCACATGGAAGATTTCCTTTCTCCCAGCATGGCTTCCCTCTTCTACTTTGCTCCTTCCCTCCATCTCGTATTCTCTCCACCATGCCCCCTGAAGCCCGTCTGCGATGGAGGGTGGGAACCTCTTGCACTAAGGAAATGAGCCACCACAGGAGATGCTGTTGGTCAAAGACAGGATGAAAAACACTCACTCCATTAAGCTCTGATATGTTTGCATTGCAACATGTTCCTTAAGAAAGAATTTTTTTTGCACATATCTTACATATTATTTGTTTTACAGACTTTCAGTGCCTAAGTGCACATATGACCTTTGCAAATGAATGTGTCGTTGTCAAGAAGCAGTGGGTTGTATTTAAAATATTTGATATTTTGAACAGATATAACACTAAAATGCAACGAAACTAAAACATATTGAAACATATGCTACAACATAGTGGAGCCATTGTCTTGCATGCACAGCCATTTGATTCTGATCCCAGAGAAAGAAAAGGCAGCTGTAAAGTGTTACTGACCGACAGTTTGTGGTCACAGGGTTTGTTGGCACGCGCTGAGGGTATATCCCTTGGCCAAGTAAATCACATCTAGAGAGCAGCCACTGCCCTCCTTATCATACTGAATAGAGGGAAGAAGATATACTGACTGAGGCATAAAAATCACATGCCAAATCTCAGCATGTGTTATGTTGCTAGTAGATAGATAGATCAATTATTGAAAGAGGACATATTTGATATGATCTGAATATTAAAAATATATCAGAGGGCAAACAACATTCATGGCTGTCTTCAGATCTGTACTGAGAGATGTGTGTCAAATCTCCAGAGAGATTCTTTTATTCAGAAGGGTCAAGGGGTTCTCTGAATGCTTGATAAGATGCAAGAAGGTTTTTTTTTTATTATTATTATTCATTTATATAAAAAATAGTGTAAAAATGTCAGCAGTACCTTTCAAATTTATGTTTATTACCAGCATGCCTCTTAAATTATTTTCCTTCCATATTCATAACTACAGATAAATATTCTGTGACCTAGAATTCATCTCACAATACAACATCATTACACAAACACACATATCTCAACACATATTTATCCTGTTTCCAAAAAATATGTTGTTTTCCTGGTTGTACTCTGAGTGATTTGGCTCACCCTGTCACTGCTTATTATGTTTCTGGGCCAATGACAATTGCAAATGTCTGTTTCTATATACATATGCCTGACTGTGTGCCAGCTCTGGAAAACACTGACCCAGGTGGAGTGGGTGAACTGATGAGATTTGTTTACATATCTCACTGTGTCCCCTGGTCTTGTACAAGTCCTCTTCTGAAACCTTCCCCGAAGTCTGCTTCTCCCCACTGGTTGTTATTACACACAGTGTATGTATTTATGATTAATGACCCCACTGGGGTATATCCATAATGCTGTGACCTCAAGGTAAAATTGAAATGCATGCACTGAATGTAGAGCATTCGTATATTATTGCCCAATATACTTAGCAGCTATTACATTTGTTGGCACTGGTGAAAATAAAACAGAAGGCTATGGGGTTTGAAATCAACAAGGCCACTCTAAGAAATGGACTTATTGGAATTGCATTAAGTTGATTAGACTGGGAAATGAAAACTATTTACAATGGAGGAGTGTTAAACACTCTTGTTTTTTCCAGCTATAGGAGTACATTGACAGTTGGTCAGCATCAATTAAATCTCCTGATCTGTATATCCTGAGAGGCCGGACTTGTTGTCTTCCAATAAAGCCAGTCTGTGGCAGCAGAATGTTTCATTTCCTCTTGGAGATTGCCCTCAGTAATGCAGAGTGCTTATCATAGTCCTGGAAAAGGACTGCAACAACATAACATTCAGATGCTTGATACCCAGATCAACCTGAATCCAGTGCACACAGCACTTCTGAGAGGCATGTGGGCCATTTTAGTTTCACTGAACCACAAACATTTAAAGTCAGAAAGCCTCTTCCTTTTTAATTGTCTGTTTGATGCATGTGTTCATCATTTGACTGTACATCGTTCAGTTAATATACATATTTTTATTTTTTTAAATCAATAATCACATCATTGTAAGGCTTTTATTTTGAGGTGATTTGTTTTTTGTTTTTTGTTTTTTGATGGGGCTCGGAGGGACATGTGGTATTTTTGTGAGTGGTCTTTCTTGTGGTTGTGTCTGTTTGTGCAGATGAAAATGAAAAATGGTGTCTGGAAAGGACAGGGTTGTGAGGGGGCCAAGCTGTCCCTGGCCATTCATTCTCTTTGGCCCCTCTGTCTAATTAATGGTCCACGTTCATACACGTTATTGCACCAGAGGGTTTGTCACTCATTTATCATGTGACCTTCTGTGGCACAGTTAATGACCTTGGAGGAGTAGATCAGCTGGAGATGGCTGAAGCTGTGGAATTAAATTGTTTCTGGAAGTGGTCATGGTCACATCCGGCACTTTAACTGCCTCTCCTGTTACACCTAGACTTGTGCCTCACCCACAGGTTCTTCCGGCCTCTGCTGCAGGAATGGGTAGGGGAAATTCAGAGAATAGGGCTCAGGATTAGAGCAGGCACAGGACTGATCCAATGTTGAACTCAGATCACTCAGTTATGACTTTATTGGACGATTTCTTGCATGACCACTGCCTGTCACGCTGCTAAAAATGGTTAGCTCACACCAGCTTTCATAAAAAACAATTCTCTCATCAAAGTATTGTTTCAAAATCTTTTTCTCATTTGAATTAACACTAACACTAATGAAATAATTTTTCACAAAGGTTCATTATGGGCATAACTACTATGTACCTCTGGAGATTGCAAGTTGATGTGTAACTTATTGATCTTGATTTGGAACAAGTTTAATGCAACATCTAGAAGTCCCAGCTGCCCCGTGTAGTTTAGAGCTGAAAGGATTTTTTGATTATTGGTAAGTAGAGAGAAACAAAATCAAATGAACATTTTGTGAACATTTTAATCATTTAAGTCCTTAATTAACCACACATTCCATGCCAGAGCAGGAAAAAAATAGTAGCGCAATCAACATGGATGAGTGAGTGCAGTATTTCTAACAATTAATTGAAACGTGGGAAGTATAAATTCGCACACTTCAAATAAAAGCAAGTCACATTTTTAATTGAGACTTAAAATATTCAACTCAAGTGGCTTGCTTAATTTTGTCAAGCAGGAAAGGAGCCATTATGGAGAAAGTTTAGCCAGCCTTAGCATCTGGATGGTGGAGCCACCAGGACAGGAGTAATATCTTCTCTGCTCTGATTGAGACTGCAGCGCTTTGTGTTAACTGCATATAAGTGCAGATAAATATATAGTTAATCAAAGGAACCATATAATCCATGAATGATTGTCTTACAGCCAAAAGTATATCTGTCTATAGAACTTTTTTGAATTCTTCTGTTTCTACCTCAGAGAGTTCCAAAAATCTGAACTAGTACAAAGTAGGACAGTATATTTAGAATAAAATAATATCAATAACAGGATCAGGAGAACTCTAAAATAGTTCTTCCTTAAGCGAGGCCATAATAGGGAGCCCAGGAGTCGGGAGGATTACTATACCGCCTCGTCGCTGACGCAAGCGCAACAATTATATCTCGCTTGCCACCATATTTATAATTAACTGTTTTTGAGAAAAAATAATAATTTCACCATGTGTCCAAAGTTTAAACGACGATCTCGTTAAGGCTGCCACCTCCTGTTCACAATCGCAGCATAAAAATGTTGGCTTTCTTCTCCGTGACATTGAAATGGAGGGATTTTGTTTATCCCCGTCTTTGTTTATTTAACATTTTGCTCAGCGGGGGAGTTTCAGATAGATTGTTTTCAAGACAGTCCCTGCAGACAGCGAGCAAACACTCTACAGCTTCATCAAACAGAACAATCTTCAACTTTCCCCTTCTGCAGTGTGCAGGGAAATGTGACTGAGAGGAACATCATAATGGAATATGATTGAAAATGATCGTCATAATTTTGCTGTCTGAGTCTGTAACAATATGCTAGCACTGGTTTTTAGAGGATTTATTTAGAACCATGTGTAAGTGTACCCTCGCGCGCGCACACGCAAAACACACTGATGGATGAAAACATTTCATTTTCATGTGGCAAACATTTGCAAGTTGTGTTATTAATGGATACGGGCTTGTGTGATTGATTGTAGATATGTAGATGGATTGTTTTATTTCCTCACTAAAAAAGCTCCGGCAGACACTGGGCCACATGAAATTCAACCTGGAATACAGAGAGGAAGCTAAAACAAATCTTTGTGAGCTGTGAAGTGAGTTTAACCCCGTATGAAATGAGTTCTGAATTGAGTTCATTTCACATTTGTGACTCCTTTTTGTGCAAATGTGAACCTTTGAGTTTTGATGGTAGCACTGTTAAAAAAAAACAAGTTAAATACTTTTTTTCCACCAAAAAAATGTCATACTCAATAATGCATATTGATATTCAAAGCTTGGTAGGGACAGTCATGAGCCTTTGCAGCTGTACTCATTAAAATACATGAAACCAAGCAAACACACACACGCACATACAGTATGGAGGGAGCGTTTTATTGTCCCCTCTCCATCTTTTACCACCCTGTGTCTCGTTGCTGTCTTCCTTCGATCTCTTCCTTCCACCATCTTTTTCCTTGTTGCTGGCTTGATTAATATTTTTCACTGTTCCGTAACCATGGCAATAAGGTCACTGCATATGATACTTAATTGAATCTTCTCCGTGCTTTTGTGTGCTCCTCCAGTGTCCGGACAATGGAAATCTTGCACTGATGACTTCAACCCCCTTCTTTTGCTCTGCTCCCCTCCATCTTTCCTTTCATTTTGTGCCCCATGAATTTATTCATTTGTTTCCTCTGCTACCTCTTTCTTGTACTCCCTTTCTCTCCTGGCCTCTCTTTGACCTAGTCTTCCTCGCTCTGTCATAGTGTTTTACTCATTTTTTTCCCTCAAACATTGTTCTTTATGCTTTGTCCTTCAGCAGGATAGTGACATTGTTGTGGTGTAGTGCTAAATTCAGCTTTTTGTTGTTGTTGTTGTTCTCTCTTTTGTTTACACCCACATGCTGGAACAATACTTGATGAATTTGTGCTCTTTGGTGCCAGAATAATGCAAAGTCCTCTTTCCTTGGCCTTTTTTGTCCCACTCTTATCTTCTTTCATTGTATATTGCTTTCTCCTTTTTCTCTCCATGCATCATTTGCATACTCAAATCAGTCTCAGGCACAATCATTAAATTGATTTCAAATGACACTGATGGCTGAAGTGGGGAAACAAAAGGCCTGGCAGTCAGGAAACCACTGGGACACAAAGTGAGCCACTGACACAGGCGGCCCTCTGAGCAGGTGTTCTGATTAATGCCTAACAAATTGGGGTCCTCTAAGATCTGGACATAAGTGGGAGACACATTTCCTCTTCACACAACACATGGACCAACACATAAACACATGCTGACTGAGTCTTTGTTCATGCAAGTATGGAGGCTAATCCATGACAAGAGGGCATACAGGTTCACAGGGAGAAAACACTGGAGTGGATAAAGAGTGGAGTGGTGAAGAGGAGGTGGCGGTCTTTTTGGGGAGCTGGCCTTTCAGCACACCAGCACGGACACAGAAATGCACGTTATCGATGTTCGATTGCCCTGAATTAGCGGCGGTAAATCTGAGTTTTTTGCACTTTATTATTCAGATTTGTACACAGCTCAGTCTGGGAAAAAAAGAATCATCCATTTGTTTTATATTGCAGAGTGCAATAAATATTATGCCCCTGCTAACTTGTATTAGAATATTACAAACAAGTGAGTTATAATATAATAAATTCTGCAATCAGTAATATATTCAGGGACAAAAAGATGGTTTTGCAGCTGTTCTTCACAGGCCATTTTCCCGAAAGGTCATTTTTTTTTTGCAAGTGTTACTGCATAGTAAGAGGTTTTGTTTCCTTTTTTAATAAATGTATGAAAGTGATCTTGAGAAAACAGAAAAAAGAAACAGTAGGAGAGAGGATTAAAAAAAAGTACACATCAGATGTCACATATGCACCATAAAATAACCATTAACAGTTACCTACAATCTGAAGTGACAGGCTATCAATAATGTCACTCTGAAAATTGGACAGGTTTGTTGCTGTGTTTAAATCACCAGAAGCGCCATACAGCAGAAAAGCATGCAGGTATAAGAAAGGCATCATGGCTTGATGGTAATGGGTTTGGTGGGAGCAACGGGAGCAGCGGGACACCAGGGGCACAAGAGGACATTGCTCATTTCTTAGTGAGCTACCAGCCATCTAGCTCAGTCGGTAGAGACCATATCTACAATCACATAAACTCGGTTTAGTCAGTAACGCTGTCATTTACTGTCTGCTTTGATAAAGATGTGTTTTCATCTCAAAACTCTCCAAAAATTAATAAGATATACATGGTTTAAAAGTGTTGCATTCTAAATAAGCTCAAAATACCGAATGTGAATATGTTAACAAACAGCAACGTAATCTCTGTAAAACTGTAAAAAAAAAAAAAAGTTCCATTAAATTTTCTTTTATCCCAACCCAATTTAAGTGTGTAATCTCCAAACTCAACTCAGCCTAATACAATCCTTTTAAGCATACCCAAAGCGAATGCTGTCACTTTCAAAGATATGCAAACACGTATGCAAACACTCGCAAGCAAATGCCCCCTTCCTCCCTAATGGGGCATTTGTGTACAATCAAACTTTGTGTTGCATATGAATGGACCTATTAATGAAAGGGACATGCACACAGTGTCTGCCAGCTTTGAAAGCTGAGAGCAGAACACGCTTCCTTTCTGCTTCCATGTTTAAAATAGGAGCACGTGGAGACGATAGTATGCCCATCTGCTCCTCTCACACATCCCTCAGCTGCCCCAGTTCTACCATGTGCTGGCGTAACAGGCAAGCATTATAGCAACAAGTGTCTCCACATTACCACGCTTGCCAGCTCCCCTCACTTGGCAGCAAGCCTGCTAAGCTGCCCGCCCCCTTATGAGAAAAAGACTTTATTGTGCCAAGGGAGAGAGCTTAGGGGGCAGAGTGGGGAGAGGAAGGAGGTGGGGGATTTGATTTACATACTCCAGCTTATGTGACACTCATCTGATTTTAAACAGCTCCAGAGCAATTAAGGGTCATTAGTCCTTTTGTTTTGCTTTTTTTTGTTTTGTTCTGGCCCATGTAGCAGTGACGGCATCTGTGGCAGTGTCCCCTGTGGAGGCTGCCTGTGGGAATGCCAGCTCTATACAGGGTCTGTCTTCCGTCGTTCATCCCCATTCATGTCTGCTTTTCTGCCACCGACACAGCTTTCCTGTGTGTGTAAACAAACATCTGTACCAGCCTGGTACTGCGAGGAAAGCCACTTTGGCAAAGATCCAGCTTTGGAGTATGCAGCTAGCGATGGTGGAAACTAAGGGGGGCACAGGCTGCTTAACCTAATTGTTCTAATCATGACAACAATTTCTTTCATATAACATAATCAAAATAAATTATTTTTTTCCCCAGTGGAAGACACATAGAAGCACATTGTAAATGGTAATGTCTCCATTTGAATTTTCGCATGTGCTTTAGTTTTTCAAGCTACTTGCAGTATGTTGGATAACGTTCTATTAATCAGTTCAGATCAAATCAAAATAAGATTTAAATGCAAATAACTACACAATTTAACACAAATAATGATTTTGTTTCTCTTACATAGATGCAGCAATCATGTCTATTGTGATTGCTCTCTTTATGCTGACTATACACTACTCTGACAAGCGTGTGAGAATGAATACTGTGAAATAATTCAAATTGTGTTCCTGAATATAATAGCGTTCCAAAGTGTGGATGTAATGAAGCAGGTATTTTAAATAAGATATAGTGCAGAAAACAACATTGCCTCAAGGTCAATCGTGCAGCTGTAATGAAGGCTGGGATGTATTCTTCAATATGTTTATGTCTGTGTCTTCCATTACTCACCTAGCAGGCAGTGCTGTGTTAAGCACCTCCTCTACTGTGAAAAAGGCGTCAAAGGCAGCAAAAACATGTATGGTATGGAATGTGAATGTTCACATGCCCATTTGTGGGGCTCTAAGACCCTCCTCAGTTGGTATAGAAAAACACTTACTGCTAATGTAAATAGCAAGGCAGCATAAATCAGAAGACACGTGCGGCCCGGGAGAATATCGTGTAATAGTTATTGCGAAATGAAGTGGCATTGGGATCAATATCCCACTATATCTCACTCTGGCGTAATGGCGCAGAGGGAAGCTGGAGGCCAAGGGAGTCTGGTCCCTCCACCCCACCATGGGCCCATAAATCTGACTGACCTGCAGCCTGCTTATTAAAGTACATACACAATCAGCAGCCGGCATCCAAAAATACAAGCTTACTTACTGACCTGGAGTCAGGGGAATGCATGGCTTTACCTTGTCTAAGGGCAGGGGTTAAAGGCTGATTGGCATCATCACACTGCACTGTACACAGAGGCAGGCAAGTGTTAGTTCGGTATTGATAATATCTAATAACATTTAAAATAAACTTTTAATGTCATCACCCCACCCCGGGAATCGCATAGATTAGTTTCTGACCATTGTTGCAAAATCAGTGTGTTGTGTTTAAGTTTTGATCTTAAATTAATTTATGAATTAATTTGTTTGGATTTTTTTCATAGTATCTTAAGGCAAAACATCTCTGCTGCCAAAGAGAGTAGAGCAATTATGCTTTCTAAGCTCTGGCATGTTGGCCAAAATTAAACTATGGTGTACTGTTCACTGAGGAATCTGCTGTGCTGTCAGTAATTATTTCATAATAAATGAAAGGAGAAAGAAAACTGTTTTCAAGGTTGTGATTCCAAGGTTGAGATTTTCCTTCTTGAAAACTGTCTTTTCAACTTGAAGTTTGACGCCAGACAGACACAACTTCTGGAGTTTGCCTTTGGCGCAGTGTTTGTGACAAAGGACACACGTCATTATCACAATTATACAACACAAACACAAAAGGAAAGGCATATAACAGCTTAATGAAGATGCAGTTTCTCTGATACCAGTGCGGAAAAGGCTTTATTTGAAACTGTTTGCATTCGATTGTGCAGTGTTTTGTGGGTCCAATCGAGCACAGTATACACTATAGCATGTTGAGATGAAATTATTTTCTCTGCTCGAAATTGCTAATTACAAACATTTTGAATGGGAGACCTACATTTTAGATGACCAAGGAACAATGAGCTGGAGTGTGTTTGTGATCTATGGATAAAAAGAGGAGCAGTTTTTGCTTCCTCTTTTCTGATAAAGAGAATGTCTTTTAGGCGTCTTTTTATATATTTTATGCATAACACGTTTGTGTCAGTGTCCTTTTCTGACCTCTCAGGTTGTAATATAATTTCATAACAAACAGTATAGAGTCTACAGACAAAAATGAGTGAAAAATGACAATGTAATGATAATGGCTGTCTGTGATTTAC
>VUQK01007272.1:12173-34795 GCA_015106715.1 Bujurquina vittata | reverse complement strand
CTTCCCCCTTGTCTGTTGAGCTGGTGGTGGTTTTGTTACCTTCCCTTGTTTAAAGAGAAAAATGGGGGGGGGGGGGGGGGGCTATGCCACTTATCAGCTGATATAGGACATGTCCTCAGACAGTGGCATTGATTTTATTGACTGATTAATCTGTGATTTTCCCATACAGATGACTGATTCTAGCTTTTGACAGAGCGACTGAGCTTATATGGAGTTATGAAAAGTGCTTGGACAGCCAGCATTTGCTGAACTTCATAAATGAAAAAGTTAAGAAAGCACAAGAGTCCATCTTATATATTTGTATCTCTTTTCCAAAATAGACTCAAGATTGATAAACAAGAAGGTAAACATCAATTCTTCTTATTCTTCATCATCACGACCTTCACTTTGACCTCTTTGCCATGCAAATGATGCGGAAACTGTCCACATGATTACACACATAGGCCATACTTACAGGATCACAACAGATACACAGACAAATGCACTGCCCTATTGCTCTCTCAACACACTAACAGAAACACATACACACTGACCAGATCACACCCCCTTGGGGCTGTGGGGCAGTGCTTGAGTGATGTCTCCCCAGGGGGCTGATATTTTATAGTTTGTGTCCATCAGTGCTGTAGCCCGGGGCACCAGGGTTGACAGTAAGTGCTCTCAACACCGGTGACACTGATTCATCTGAGCTATGACACAGATGAGAGAGGAGAGAGGAGGGACAACCAGAAAATATTAAACACATAAAGTAAAGTTTCTGTGTTCTGTGTTTACATGAGTGTATACTCTGTATACCTAATCATAATCCAGTCCATCATAATGCTAGTGAATACCCAATCGTATAGCCTTTTGTGATGTTTAATTCCGGGTTGTTCACAACACACATGGTTGTGCTATGATATGGCGCGCTAATATGCGCTAGACCGGGCTAGACTAGAGTTATTGGCTTGAGGAAGGGACTGCAATCTAACATGGCATTTCAATTTCTCATTCTCCCTCATGGCTGTGCTGTGCACTGCTGCACCTCTTCTACATATATATAGGGAGGACGCCTCTGAACCCCAGCCTTCTGGATGCGCATACTAAGCAATCAATGTGTCACCTCTTCCTGACAATCCTATTTTTTCATATGGGGGCCATGCTCATTTTTTCTTGTCAGCAGAAGGTAATTTGCTGTATTGTGATTCAGTCCTAAAACTTGGTGACGAGGTGTCTGATAAGTCTCTACCTCCCCTCTGTCTCCCCCATTCCCTCACAGCATCCTATGCATCACCCACACTAAGAAAAAAAAATCCGAAAGGAAGCACCCCCAACCCCCATTCTGTCTACACCCATCTGCACCCCCACAACCCTGTCCCTTCTTTCCACACCAAGCCGAACATAGTTGTATCTGAGGCGGGCTGCTAAATTAGATAAGCGGGGCTGTGGCGCAGCGCCCCTGATTAATAAAAGATGCAGTGCTCCCTGGGGATGGCCCCTCTGAGGGCCGAGCAGAATCTACCCACAGACAATGGAGTTTGCTGGCACACAATGAACAGGAAATGGAGAGAATAAACCAATCATGGAAATATAACATTTAAAGCAGGACTATCCTGTGACCCTCTCTAACATTATGCATGCATCATAATAGATAATAACAAATGTTGGAAGTGAAAAAAGAACAAAATATTAATATATTCATTTATTTTGGAAGCATATCTTTCTATTGACATATGTTGGATAGACAGGCTCAGTTCCTTCTGTTTTAGGATATTCAGGAGAGCATTTGTAAGTCCTCTAGCAGAAATCCTGCATGGTCAGTGTTGCACATGTAAAAACTACACTTAATTTTTTTTATGATGGTCAAACTATAAAAATAGGGGACAAACCCTTAATAGCTGGCGTCATTTGTTTTCAGACTCTTATTTGTACACTGATAAGGTTGCTCTTTTTCTCTGTATAAGTAAGGAAAGACTCCTAATGAGTTCAGAGACAATCCTAAAGCAAACTCGGCTGCAGACAGCTAGAACAAATTGTTGTTGTTCGATTGTGTTTTAGATTTTAAGGATGATGTTTTAAAAATAAAGAAACTGCAGTGTAAAGAAAGTCAGTCCTGTAAGCAGTAAATGCCTTTGTTTTTTCCAAGTCTTGTCTTCAGTTTACACCCGTCAATAGTTAACAAATGTGCTAAATTCCAGTGTAACAGTTAAGTTTAATTCAAGCTAAATAACCATACTCCATGGTATTCCTAATTAAATGTGTTTTTCTTTCAAGAACAGTCATGTGAGGTTCTGGTTATTTTTACTACTTTTCGTAACAGATAAGTGCAAGGTTTTTATGTTGCCTTAGTCATATTATTCAGATATGAACAAAGTGCCTACCACATAGCATGCCAGCAAATTTGTGTTACATGTCAATTAATTTACATGTGTATCCTTGTATTTAAACAGTATTTTTTAATATAGCGATTGATTGGGCAGGTTTGATTATATTAAAACTTGTTATTTTCATAGAATATACTTAGAGAATTTGGCCAATAGAAGGAAAATATGTGCACTACTACATGCAGTTAATTGATGCAGCTAATAGTTTCTGTATTTTTTTGGATTCTGAAAAACTAAGGTTGAAACACAATATGAAAAAGCACGTGAAGACTTTTCAGTAACTCCTTCAGCTAACATCAGCACATAAGTACACAAGTGAATGGATTAAATCTCTCTTCTTAAATCTTAGCTTTTACGTATATTGTTGGGCCACAAAATGCTGTTTACCTCTGCGGGAGAGTGTGCAAAAAGGCTAACACATGCTCAGCTACTATTCACACCCACACCATCATGTTGTCATGTCATTTCAGTCTTACATCAGTTCCACTCGCGTTTGCCACCTAATCGCTTTGTTACCAGGAGAATATTATCCCTCTCACTACTCATGTTTATAAGACAGCCAGCAGTGATCCTGTTGCCTATGGAGACCACTGAAATCAAGGCTATATAACTATCGGTGTTTCCTTTCAAAATTTCTCCTCTAAATTGTGCATTTAATGCTGTTTGCAAGAGTACTTACATAATAATACAAAAGCATCCCCTGAAACCTGCCATTCTGACACCGATCGACAGGTTTACCGGACGAGTGCCGGGATAAATTAACACTAAACAATCAACAGGAATCCATCAGCACAGAGCCTCTTATGTGCGCATGTGCACTCATGCAGCCACCAGGCTTTAGCAGGTGTGTTTCTCCTCTGCTCTGTTTTAGTGGTGTTCCATGTGATTGCAGCATGGATCATGAACACTAAAGCATTTATCTTTAAATAACCTCCACCCCCCCCCCCCCCCCCCCGTCGCTACTAAACAATAGCGAGACGCTTCGAATTTTCTGCAAGGTAATGGTAGTCATATTGTGATGAAAAAGGTCAGGGGTTGGCTTGTGAGGTTCTGATTGGTTCAGAGCATCACGCTGCCCCTGGAGAGAAAAAAAAATGGAAAGTGATATTTCATTAATCCCACCACACTACGACACACTGCTTTGCAATTTTAGTCATCGAGGAGGCCCTGTTCTGCGATGATTAGAGTCTACCGGTAAAAATTCCACTGTGAAGTCTTGCATCAGCAATTTTTGCTGTTTTTCTATGATCACTGACACACAAACTGGTTTTTAAAATTTAGCGATTCAAATTACCTCCCACCCCCGGCAACCAGTGGAGCTTGATAGTTTTTGTTGTGAATAAGCAGTTGAGCCTGCCTTTGACCTTCATCTGTTCACATGTATTCACTGATCTACTGTTATAACACTCTGCACTGCACTGTTTTAAAAGGGAAAAATATTTCTTGTTGGAGTAGATAATGTAAGGTATTACACACTGATTCCCCTCGCTGGTAGTGGAGCTGCACCAGTCACATGTACCTAATTTGAGACATAACTCATACATTTACATCTGTGTGATATTATGTAAATTCCCCAAAGCGTTAGAGATCAGCGGCGGTAAAGAAACTTGCATTTGTTTGTCATTTTTTTTGTTTTGTTTCTCCCTGCTTGTCAGCTTTTGCATAATCTATTTGGCGAGGTGTCTACATATTTTTTTTTATTCCAGCCTGAGGGCCAAATGCATCACACATTATGCACTGACCCAAACTGCATTCTCCAAACAGCAGTTCAGCCAGTGGGAGTGGTCTGAGCTTGTTGAGGAAGCTGCCCTTTAAGGTCATTACAATGGTCATGTGATAGGCTAGCAGAGCCCCCTGGGCCAGATGACAAACCGAGCTGCCAGGCCGAGGTGTGTGTCAGGGGTGTTTTTCCACAAAGCATTCCATAAAAGTGTAACTGGGCTGTATTTGCCCTTTCCTCCTGCTATGCGTTCAGCCAACAGGCCCCTGAAGATCTCTTAAAAAGTGCTGATCCAGAGAGCTGGGTTGGTGCTCTTGTAATCCTTCTAGCTTTGCTCCACCTCCCTTCACATTCCCACCCTCTATACCTCCTACATCTTCCCTCACATTCCCTCACTGTCTCCTGTGGATGCATTGCTCCGGTGTGAGCGGGAAAAAAAGCTGATTGGATGAAGAGGCTTGCTTAGGCCCCAAGCTAATTACCACACATGAGAGCATGACTAAATAAATCTTAAGTGCTGCTAATTGCTTGGCAGTGAAAACAATAACTGTGGTACTTGCCCAGAGGCTCCAGGGTAGTGAGGGGCCGGGGCACTGGGGACCAGGGGCCCTGGCACTGGGCCAGTAGAAGACACCAGTCGACTGCCTCACCCGATCTGCCTTCATGTTGAAGTCACACGCCACTTGGCACAGTCACTACATGCACCATCTGCCCCACACCCACCACTGAGTCTAACACTAACACACTCCCTACAGCCCTCATCAGCAAAGAATAACCCATACATGACAGGCACAGACAAACTCAGTCTGTCTGTGGAGCCATCATACATCACTGCATTAATAAACATGAATTAGTAATGGCACAATTAGATGGGGTTGTTCTGACATTTACTGGTACAATAATGGTGTTCTCCTCTCTGCAACCCCCTTTAGCCTGTAGTGGAGCACCATCAAACTGCAGACATTTAGATGTGAGGGGTGAAAAGGGTAGAAATGTCCCCGTTGGGAATTTTTTTTTTCTTAATCAAAAGGATCTGTATCAGTGTTGTGTGTTTATATTTTATATTTATTGCCAGGCAGTGATATTGGCCAATATATTGACTTAAATCCAGTACTGGTCTAGCTTGACTCTTTCTCTCTCTCTAAGCATGTGTATATTGTGTGTGTTTGTTTCCCTATAGGTTTCATCCTGTGAGTGAAGAATCCGTTTGGTGTGGCCCAAAGGTATGTTCAACACAGACGTACTGGCAGCACTGCTGCACTCAAGTTTTTAGTTTTGCCACAGCAGTCAGCAAAGATAAATGCAGAGAATTCAACAAATTCTCTGCACTTTCTGAACATGATTTGTCAAATGTTGTGTGACTGTGTTTCCAAATAGTCTTTGTTTAGAGTTTAGGCTCAGCCAGTGCAGTCATTGTGCAGTGTTATATCTTTTATATATGCACAGTATCAAGACAATTAGTCTAGTCCAGGTTTGATGCTTTTAGTCAATTAAAAAAAAAATAAAACACAACAATGCATAGTTTAATATGAATATTCTGAGCAGTTAGTGTGTTTATGTGCAATGTCCCCCATCAGGGGAGCATCGTGCCTTATTTTTAAACATGTTTCCTAAATAAAAAATATTGCCCAGAAACACCTGCAAATGTGCCAGTTAACCCATTTTATTACAGCTCTTTAAATTTGTGTACCATCATTTTTTTTTAATTTTGTATTGTGAGTCTTATCCAGTTTTTAATTATTTCCTTTGTTTTCCTCAAAGATGACTGCGGTTCATAGTGATCTTAGTGCCACATTTACCTTCTGCCACTTTCTCATCCTCCTTTGCTAAACAAGTCTCTTCTCATTTGTACTGTCACTCTTCTGCAGTGTTTTACAGCTTTCCCAGGGGACTCGTGCGCTTTTGTTGGCTTTTCTGTGTACACACACAGCCTAATTGGTTGATTAGTTCAGGTTGACTGCCTTGTTAATTGAATAGTAATTTAGATTTGATGTGTCTAATGAAGACCCTAATTTATTGTTTGGCACTCATCCAAGGGTTTGTTTTTGACAGTAGGAATCAAACGAAAAGGATAAAAGGAAACAAGGAAATGACTGCCGCGTCCCAGTTCTGCTTTGATAGAACCCAATCTTTGAGAGAGGTGATAAGACTTAAGCGTTTATCTTCCAATTGAGCAGATGTAGACAAAAGGAGAGCACCAGTAAAAGCCATTAGTAATACAGCACAGTCTTTTGGTTATTTGTCCTAATGGGCAAAACAATTAGCTGATTTGTAAATTTATATGTAACCACCCTGAATTGGGTAAGTGGAAGAAGATGAATGGATAGATGGATAGATGAATGGATGGATATGTAACCAAAGATGCTAACTTTAAAGAAATAATAATGATCATAAATGATGTCCAATGGGTGAAGGTCTAATGTTGATGGTATATCAGTCAACTCTTTAGTCATAGTTTTTAGCTTTGATTGTTTTACACACACAAACTGATTTAGGTAACAAATAGAAAATGCAACTGGAAGTACACAATTTATAACTGTTGCTTGAGCTGTGATGGCTTCTTTTGTCTCCTCTTGTCATGGTCAAGAGTTTTTTTGTTTGTTTTTGCTGGCTCAGGTTATCGGCTAATCAACTTTTTTGCATGAGCAAATAGGACTTTCATTCATTTGAATGGTGCCAGGATTGTGTTTCAGGAGGGATGCCAACATATCAACACAGGGCTGTTTGCTGAATGACAACACAGTAATCCAACAATGGATTGCACTGGCCAGTCAAATAAAGGCAAGCACATAGTCTTGGTGGAGTACTTTAAGGCAGGCATGTTGTAACTGTACTCTTTGCCTTACAACTGCCACAGTAATAACTTTCCAGTATTGGAAAATCCTATCTTTCCTGTATAGTGTTTTAGCATCTGATATACTACACCACCTGCATTCATTGTGCTGCATTTTTACAATTTTTTTGTTGCAGTGCTACCTTAAATTTGCCCCCACCAGTGGAGCCCCCAACATTGTTGTAACACAGGCGCTGAATCTATGCTGTTTGCCACTCACACTCTTTGCATTAAGAATATGAAGGTTTATCTTGAATAACTCAATTATGTTAGTTTGCACTGTAAGTTTCTATTTCAGCTTTATTTGAGTCCCATGATAATCAGTCACTGTAAAGACATTTGTTTCTGTTAACACACATATCAGAGAGTTGTGACCGCTGGCTTTTTTCCCACTATGAAACATCCCCCCTGAGCTGAACAAGACATTTCTATAGACTCCAAGGACTGTGCATGTCAGTGTGCATGCTTGCTGTTACTGCAGTGGACATGTAATGTGTGCATTACCTATTTGGACAAAGTCTGATGCAAGGACCCATCCTGTGTTGTTGACTTTCCTCTCATTATGTGAGTGGCCTTGTTACCAATAGTTCATTTGCTCTGTATTTGTCATAAAGGTCTAGCTCAAGTGTAGTACAAGTAGTAACTCTGAGTCACAATATATAAGCCTTCAACTTCTCTGTCATTTCAAGAAGTATAGTCTGTTTGAAAAAATATATACATTCATACATGAAAAGTATAGAATTTATACATTTTTCATTTCATCTTTACCTCATAATTAGCCAACTACCCTGAAACAGTTTTCAGAATAGCACACTGTCTTTGTATTAATATGAAGTATTGAACTAAGACACAGCTAAGGGGAAATAGTCCCACAGACATAGAGAGACTTCTGTGGCTTACTGTGGGTTTTTTTTTAAGTTTATTTTGCAGTTTATTGACAAAATTGCATGTGCCTTTTGTCCTTGGTACATCACATTTGTTCTTAAGTCCAACTGATTGTTCACAAGGAACCTGTAGAGTGTAGAGGCCTTTTTTCTCAGTGTTCCCACACCGGAACTCCAGTGCATAATGAGTTCAGGAGCATCAGTGAGTATTTATCTCCCCTCCAATACACAGCTATGTGCAAGATAGTCACATTTAAAACCAATCAATGGAAACTTGATTTCCCTTTAGAATTGGAGAATGATCCCAAAAGCTTTTGACTCCTCCTCCTGCAGTGCAGTTTGTGGCCTTAAATTGAGCATTCATTTTTACTGCTGAGTGTTGTCCACTAAGCAATCTCTTCTTTTAAATTCCCACACAATAAAAAAAAATCAGTTTAATCCAATGATCTGTCAAAATGTGAAAACCAAAATCCCAAAGACAGCTATATCCGCACCACTTAAAAATTGCGATACTCTGCTTTTTTCCATAGCGTAAACTATCTTCATTCAGCCATTTTGATTTTTTTGAACTCTATTGTTTCTTCCTCTGTGGGTGTGTCCAAGTTGCAGACTCTTGCTTTCCAAGAGGTCCAGGATTTTCCAGGAATATCCAGTTTTGATTTAGCTGCATCACCTGAATTTATGACAGCTATGTCTGCTGGGCCTTCCCTGTCCCATGTTGTCACCAAGGAAAAGTGCAGAGCATTCCAACTACTACTTTTCAAAGAGAAAAGAAGGTAGGGTGTTCCTGGACAAAACAAAAACAAAATAAACATACAGTTAGTAATAAATAAATTAAGCCAATTATTTTCTTCGGTTGTGCTGTGCGGAACATATTATTAACTAATCAGCGGGATTTCTCACCTCTCCACAAACTCAGTCCTCTTGAACCTCATGCAGTCATGAACACTGCACATGCAACAATGTACCTTAAAGTGTTACATACTACAGCAGGCCAAACTCATGCAGACATTAGCAATCTCGGGTTTTGGAGTCACCCCATTTTGCCCACACATATACACATTTCTTCACACTATTTCTACCCTTCCGTCGCTTACCCGCAGTAGTCATTAGTCGCCCTTACCCCCTCCCATCCCATCCCTTAATGAGAAAGCAATTACCATTGGTTTCTCCCCAATCCCAGTGGCCTGGCAGCGTTTTCCGAAATCTTCTTTCCACCTGCCTTCAGCTCTGCATCTGCTTCTCTCTCAGATTCCCTTCTCTTCCCTTGCACCTCTTCTCCCTTTCACTGTGGCTGCAGACTCTCTCTCTTTCTCCATCCTCTCTGCAGCCTCTCTCTTTCGCTCCTCCCATCTCTGAGCTCTAGGCTGCTCTGGGTTTTAGACGGATCACTCGCACAATGGTTGATCAATACAGGTATTGATCCACTGGCAAAATGTTTATAAAATCATTCTGGGCAGCTGCGGTGCAGCAGGGAGGGTAGGCGGGGCGACAAGAGGGCCAGTGTGCCATGCCATTCGCCTGCAAGAGAATCAGCATGGTCCTGATTGGCTGTCTGTCCGATGCCTTGCCAGGAAGAAGGCTGGCATAGTCTGCATTTGTGTGATTGTTGCCTGGTATATCACAGCCTTCCCTAGCTTATGCTGCTAAACTTTCCAGACCACCAAAGGAGGGTGCAGCTGTTTAACCTTTTTGGCATTTGATGTTGACTGCCTGGAAAGCGTTGGCATCAGCAAGGAAATTAATTTGCATAAATTAGCAAGCTGCAGGCGACGCCAGTCTAATGATCCACTGTCATCTCACTTCCCCATCCTCCCTGGGGAAAAGACTCTTTCTACTTAATACCACCCTGCTTGTCTGCATATCCACATGCCCACTCTGGGAAATATGCCAACACAGAAGGCTTGTGTCGGTTTCACTCGCACAGAACAAAACACTTACAACACCATAAATCCAAACATTAGTAAACATGAGGAACTAATAGTTTAGCCATGTGAGGAACACCTATTCACAGCATGTCCCTCTTCTGCTGCGGCGAGCATAACAGTGCAGTTCGGGGACAGGACTTCCCCCTTGCTCTCATGCTTGCTTCCATCTAGACTCTCGCACTTTGATGAATATAAAAAGTCTTTTTCGGTCTTTGTCATTAACAATATTAGCAGCAGTACACCAACCATAACAGGCTGCTGTGTTTTTGCATGCAAAAGCATGCTGTGACTCAACTTGGCAACAATATACTGTTAGACCAGCCAGCTCAAACACTTTAAACACTTTAATACTTTAGTCCCATACAACTGCAGATTCAAGTAGCATAGTTTATCAATGACTTTGTAATCCAGGGAGGGGCCTTGCCTTATGACTTGTAAAATGATGATGTATGAGATGTTTCATTGCACAGAGAATATAATTGCAGTGGGGAGCACAGTGTGGTGTAACTTTTTCCAGAGTCACAACTCTTGTTGAATCAGACTAACATCTGTCAGCCATAAGACCCGGCAGCCGAAGTGACCGACAGTCAACCTCACATCTCTGGGCTGTGTGGCTTTGTCTGTCCCCCTCCCTCTCTGGAACTAACCCTGGACCCAGATGCCCAAACACTGGCCCAGACCACAGTGCCTAGGCATGCCCGTGCACATCTTCTGGTGAGGAACGGGGTTAAACTAATTGTGAGAGATTATTCTTGCTGCATTGCGTTTTAATTAGCTCGCTTCTGTTTGGTTCAACGTGGAGAAGACCTCTTGGATATTTTTAGGCCGTATTCAATTGACTAACTCTGGATTCCCAAGATTATGATGAGCACACATGTACATACAGACACATGGCTTTCGTAATCAAGTGTCACTCACACATATGCTGGAGAAGGGCAATTACTCTTAACACATCCAGAACTAGCCACAGCCCATTCATTACCATAACATGTTGTAATGAAGTTTAATCCCTCATCATGTTGTCTGTGGTTGGAGAGTGGTGTGTGGCTGTTATCCTCCACTCCAGATGTCTTCCAGGCTGTGTCTTTTTCAGTGCTGCGCTAGTCTGAAGACATGGCATTCAGTCCCCCACCTTTAGACATTTCCTTCATTTTCATCTCAGCTTTTTTTTTTACCCCCTTTTACTGTAAATTCATTTTGACCTCATCCATCTTTGTTTCTTCCCTCCTCCGCAATCTCATTTTTCACCTTCTGTTCCTTCTTCCACATACCCTCCCATCTCTACAAGAGTGTGTTATTTATTTCATCTGAATGCAGGGGCTCTTTGGTGCATGCTTCTCACAGAAATCAATTTCAGCTCAGACAGCATAACCAAACAAAGCACTGCACTCATTTCAGCACGGGCGTAGATGTAACCCATCTCTCTCATTTTCTCCCTCCTGCTCCTTTATTGGAAGACATTTTGTTCTCACTCTGATGCCATTATGTCAATCACTGCAGACATGTGGTGATGTGTGAATGCAGCTGCTAAATGAGTCATGGCAAGCAATGATCATTAGAGACTACAGAGTTTATATATATGTTAATATATATGTCAATTTTGTTGCATATGATTGTCACCTTTCAGTCTGTGTGAATAAATACAAGTTTTCAGTTTTTAGTCTGTTTTATGACTTTTTTGGGGGGGGAAGCATGGTGTAGGTGTGTGTGGCTCAATTTTTTTCATTCATCATTTTCAGAATCTCCTTGTTCATATGAGATGACAACACCGAGTGTTGGTAATAAGCAGATTTCTCTCACTTTTGTATGAATGAGAAAGACTTGAGCTGCCCGCTCTCCTGTATCCTTTTCTCTGCCAGCCATCCTCTTTGTACAGCCGTTGAGACCACCAGTTAATGCAGCTGCTGGATTGGCCTCTTTCCTTGCTCTGCTTTTATTGATTTCAGCCAGGCACAGAGACAGACAGAAAGAAAGGGCCTTTTCAGGAAGAAGTTAAATGGTCAAGTAGCGGGTGGAGGGTGGCTTTCACCACTTTATTGACGAGGTGGAAAAATGTCACTATTATGGAGGCCCTTGCAGCAGATAGCGAGCTGATTGGATGAGTGCCCCCAGGTCAGAGTGGAGCACGTTCCCCCTGCAGCCAAACGAGAGCAAATAAAAGGGCAGAGGAATCCGCTTGAACTGGAGGTGAGGTTTCTCTCTACCAGGCCTCTCTTTAGGCAACATTTCTCAGGGTGTATGAGGCAAAGTGCTTGGAATTTGGACTGAGGGCTGGTCTCTGGTGGACTTCTTGCCTCTGAACTCTCTTTTCAAAGCATTGTGGGTTTGCAAGATTTTATAGCTCAAGGGACTTCCATGTTTTATGTGTTACACAAGGCCGTGATACACACAGATGGTGAACCTGCACTTCACTGCCAGGACCCCAGTTTCATAGCAGGAGCTGAGGAAAGAGGGAGACGGATGGATTGATGAGAAATATATGACTATTACGTGGGTCACACAGAGAGACAGTGTGCGTGGCGCAACTGCATCCAAGATGCTAAAATTAGAAAAGAATTTGGAAAAATTGCACTACTGGCCTAAGTACAGTATGCATAAGTGATGTGAGTCTACAGTGTTGTGAAAAAATATACTTGCCCCACTTCCTGATTTCTTAGGGTTTTTGTTTTTTGTTTTTTTGGGGGGGTGCTTGTTTGTCACACTTAAATGTTTCAACTCATCAAACAATTTTCAATTTTAGACAAAGATAACCCGAGTAAATACAAAATGCAGTTTTCCCCCTTCATAAAGGATCATTTATTAAGGGAAAAAAACTACCTGGCCCTGTGTGAAAAAGTAATTGCCCACTAAACCTATTAACTAGTTGTGCCATTCGTGGCAACAAGAATTGCAATCAAGTGTTTGTGATAACTGGCAATGAGTTATGAGTTACTCACATCACTGTGAAGGAATTTTGGTCCACTCTTCTTTGCAGAATTTTTGAATTCACCCACATTGGAGGGTTTTCAAGCATGATGAGTCTGTTTAAGGATGTTTAAGTTGGATTTAAGTCTGGACTTTGACTAGGCTGCTCCAAAACCTTAATTTTTTTCCTAGCCATTCACAGGTGGAGTTGCTGTTATTTTTCAGGGGATGAAATGATGGTGGGACATTCTTCTTTGGGATTTTCTGGTAGAGAGCAGAATTCATGGTTCCAGCAGGTCTTTCAGGTCCTCAGGCAGCAAAGCAGCCCCAGACCATCACACCACCACCACTGTGTTTGACTCTTTGTATGATGTGTTAGTCAGATGTGACGGGACTCAGACCCTCCAAAAAGTTCAAATTGTGTCTCGTCAGTCCGCAGAATATTTTCCCAGAAGTCTTAAGGGATCATCAAGATGGTTTTTGGCAAATGTTAGACAAGCCTTTATGTTCTTTTTGGTCAGCAGTGATATTCTCTTTGGAACTCTCCCGTGGATGCACATTTTGCCCAGTCTCTTTCTTATTGTTGAATCATGACCTCTGACCTTAACTGAGACAAGTTTGGCCTGCAGTTCATTAGATGTTGTTCTGTGACCTCTTGGATGCGTCGTCGATGCGCTCTCGGAGTAATTTTGGTTAGCCGGCCACTCCTAGAAAGGTTTACCACTGTTCCAAGTTTTCTCCATTTGTGGATAATGGCTCTCCCTGTGGTTCACTGGAGTCTCAAAGCCTTAGAAATGGCTGTGTAACCCTTTCCGGACTGATGGACGTCAGTGATTTTTTTTTTCCTCATCTGTACTCGAGTTTCTTTAGATCATGGCATGATGTGTTGCTTTTTGAGATCTTTGAACTTACTTCACTTTGTCAGACAGGTTCTCTTTCAGCCATTTCTTGATTCAATGGGTCTGGAAGTGATCAGGCTTTGGCGTGGCTAGTGAAACTGAACTGAATCACAGTTAATTAATGGTTTAACAAGTGGACAATTGCTTTTTCATATATATGTTTGAAGATGTGAAACATTTAAGTGTGACAAATATGCAAAAACCTAGCAATCAGGAAGTGGGCCCATTACACGTTACTGTATATTTTACCCCAAATTGAAAATATTTAAAGTTTGGTTTAACATATATAGGAGACAGGCATGCGAGGCTTGTTGTATCATAAAAAACAGGCAGGTGTCTGTTTTTGACTTCCTCTCATGGCAGAGGAAAAAGATTATTAATGTATGAAAATTAAAAGGAAAAATGTGATGGGAGATTAAGAAAGAATGAATTGGCGTACAGTAGGGCAGTATATAAATGAGATTAGGCACTGAGTCTGACTTGTGACACTGAGAGCCCGTGACAGAGATGTGGTTGTGAGTCCTGACAAATGGCTGAAGGTTCAAATACAAGCCACTTTCATGCCATGCCTGCTGACGTCAATCAGTCTAATTAGCCTAGCACATCATCTGGTTGGCTCCTCCTAGCAGCATAAGACAGACCTCTGGAAAGGTCAGCATGCCACAGCAGAGACAGAGCAGTGCTTAATCAGAGGTGAAATGGTTTCTTTCCAAATTGATTCCAGTTAGGATCAGACAAGAGTGCACTGTGTTGAGCCACTTAAAGACTTGAGGGAAAAGCGGCAGGCGCTTTTAAGGGGGCTTTTAAAACAAGACATTAACAAATAAAAACTGTTCTGGTGACATCTGGATCAGGGCCCAAAGAGCAGTGGGCCATATGAAAGATCCGTCTGTCTGTCTCTATCTCCATCTCTTTCTGGTCTCTTTCCCCTGTTTCACCCAGCTCTCTCTGTCTATCTCTTTATCGCCTTCTCTGCATGAGGCACAGTATACATTCACATGTGGATGCACATACTCAGATGAACTGAGGAAATTCATTCAGACTCTGCAGGAAACTTTGTCCCTCTGCACTGTAAAACTTGCAAAATCACTTTTCTAATGTTGACACAAATATGGATGGAATAAATATTTTGTCTTTGTGCTCGCAAAGTAAACCAAGTACCATTAACACTGGACCCCTGAGGCATTATAACTTTTTACACCCTCTTTAAAACTCTTTTTACAACAGGCATGTCACAGCCATGTATACATAGAGGGAAACATCCGAGCCAGCCCGCACCCACACACGCATCTGCACACTGCACATTCACCAAGTCTCTTATGCTGAATGCATAATACATGTAATGAAATAATGTTTCCAGTGGGGATGGTTGTGGCTGGGGGATGGAGATGTGTGGTGAATATCAATGTGACTACCCCAGACTCCCTGGTTCAATTGGTGTGATGGTGGGGGGTAAATGAACATGTGGGAGTGAGAGAAGCTTTATCCCTTTGCCCAAAGCTAGAGTGAGGAGTCCACACAGGAAGCGGATGGTCTCTTCTCTGGCTCACTCAGTCATTATGAGCTTAAGATTCATACATTGCAACTGCTGGTCTGTCCCCTGTTGTCCCCTGCATTGGGTGGCTTTAGTCAGCTGGTCTAAAAAGAAAGTAGTAGTTTCTCCTGATTATCCAATGCCTCGTGAATTTGAAGCATATACACAGAGAGCAGGTACTATCCTTTATGCCGCGGTCAGTCCCCCTGCATAACACATTCAAGCTACGTGATTTTAACCTATTCTGAACCACATATTCGCCACAAAATCTCGATGAAAATCAATGGAGAGACAAATTACATTTTCCCCCGTGCCTCACCTTGACTGACTCAAGTGAGCTCATCTGTTCCATCTTGTCAGAGTGAAGATGCTGTGTCTCTGTCAGCCAGGGCTTTGATGTTTTAAACATTACCATTAATAATGTTTTCAGGATCAAAATTAATTTCTTCGCTACTGTGTCCTGCTCTCTTCATTCTATGTTAAAGCTTGCATAAATCAAGACCAGCTACTTTTGTCTTGAAATTTTGAGGTCAGGAATTTGGGATGAGACCAATCCTCAGTGTGGCCAAGTGGAGTATTCTTTGTGTGTATCTTTCGGTGGCTTCGTGCTTGGGCTGTGCTTTTTACAGCTCCAAGAGATGAGTAGTGTTTTTCATACGTGTGGTGTGCATATGTACTGTCATTTAAGCTGAACGCATGAACTTGTAGCACAGCGTTGTCTGTGTGTGAGTTTGTGTAAACTGTCCGTGCTTTGAGGTACCTTTTCATGACCTTTCTGTCTAATGCTAAAATTGTTAAAGAGAGGGTGCTGCATGGTCTAGAGGGAACCTTTGCCCAAATTACTCAATGTCATTCAGAAATTCTTATATTTTTTTATTGGAAAAGTTGGAATATTGGAACTGTCACAGAGTTAGCTTTTGGTTGTCGTTCAGTGCAGGATGTGGCAGCTTTTGAATTAGTCTGGATTAGACGCTAGAGAAGTATTTTTGTGACTTCCAGATGTTCTGTTATCTATAATTCCCAGCTGTGTTCTGAGAAGTTAAATGAGCTGCAAAGTTCCTGTCCAAGTTCTGTTATACTCATCAAACTCAGGGAAATGTAATTAGTGCCTATTTGAGTTCTCATCGCCTAGCAACTCCCTCCTAAATAAACACAAAAAAATTCCCTTCCATTTTCATTTAGCCACACCTCTTATTTGCCAAGCACCTCCTCTTTGAATGGCTCTGGCCATACCCTTACTCTGGGGCCCTGCAATGTGAAGACAGGGTGAGGAATGTGTGAAGCATCCAAGGAAACATGAACTGCTATTTTCCCACAAGTATGAAAAAACAGAGGCTATAGTGGTGGAATCTTTCTGACGCAGTCAGCTAGTGGGATGGCTGTTGTACATTTGGGATTTGGACAGAGACTCAGGTCAGGGTGTTTTTAAAGCAGTAGTCTTAGGGCTTAAAGATCTTAGCTGGGACTGTGTAGGTGAGAGAGCTGCTGAAGAGGTTAAAACCTGATGAGTAAACCTGGATGGAAAGATAGCAGGAGCTGCTGGATGGCCTCTTCTGGGAGCACTCCTGCTATTTCATTTTTAACAACTTCTGTGGGGCAGCCTATTAATTGTTTGTTGGCAAAACCATCATTAAAAAAGCAGACAGCAGGGTGGCTTTTACTGAGATGTGAGTGGGAGCAGAGAGCTAAAACAGGAGAGAGGATCACTGAAGAGGCCCCGAGAGGCCCTCATAGAGACCCACATGATTACCAGACTACCATTGGCTCTGTAATTCTTCATACATTAAGACACAAGGTTGAAAGGAATTCCCAAACACAAAAACAGAGCAAACTTCAATGAGTCTTTCTTTCCTGATCTAATTATCGCTGCCCCCATAATCGCTGTTATATTCATCATAGCGGTCCGTATTTATGGGGTCTGTTTTCATCATAGTAATAATGTCACTCTGGAATTCCCATGCAGAAGGAGAGAGAACGGGAGAAAGAGGGAGTGAGCGAAAGAGACACACATCACAGAGTATATAGAGGATGCAGCCAGATATCTTTTGATGTTAAGGAAGCCACAACAGGAGGACCGTTCCACCTCCCCGCAAATGTCCCTTTGTTTTGTCTGCACATCCCCCTGCCTCTCCACCGTGGAGTCTGCATATGATCTGTGTTGAGTTCGGCCCTAACCTCTGATCCTTGTCTGGATGTAGACTGTGTCCTGGAGCTGGCACTGAGCCTACCTGTGTGTCTACGGCCCATTTGAGCTTAGAAGCTTACACAAAGTCATTCATCTTCCTTTCTTCCCTTCATATTCCCTTCATATTTTGCCATCAACAGCCTCTTTCTTTCTTTCTTTCTTTCTTTCTTTCTTTCTTTCTTTCTTTCTTTCTTACTTACTTACTTACTTACTTACTTTCTTTCTTTCTTTCTTTCTTTCTTTCTTTCTTTCTTTCTTTCTTTCTTTCTTTCTTTCTTCATAAATCAGACTTGTTTCCCCATTCCCTCTCTCTCAGCTCTCCATCTCTCTCTGCACCCCTCCACCCCCAACCCACTCCAATTCCAGTGGAGCCCACTACCTTCTGTTCTCTGCCCCCACAATGCTGCTCCCAGTATTTGGATATATATTTAACACCCACATGTGAGGCCTGGTGAAAGCGCCTGGGGAATGGAAAGGAAAACAAGCATGCCCTCTCTCCCGGCCCTTTAGTGCTGCCCTGCTATAAATACCTCCGGGTGGCGCGCCAGTTCCAGCACCAGTGGCATGGGAACCTCTCTCCCTCTTGTAGTCCACTGCTTGGCCACTCAAGTCCAGTCTGGGAAGGCTTTAGTCAGTAGGCTGCCCCGGAGGGTGGGTGGTGAGGTGTGTTCACTGTGTGTAGGGAAACAGTATGGAGCTCTGTGTGTAGCAGTGATGGTCTTCCTGTTTGTTTTGTCTGCATCTCTGAGGAGTATCCCTGTGTCTTCTCCCTTTCTGCCACACTGTCATCTTCCTTTTCAAAAGACTTCATGTATACTGCATTTATGCTGTTTTGCCTTATGAAGATTGTATGAATATGTGCTTTTCAAAATGTTAAAAAAGAGATCCCCTTTTCTTCACTGCACTGAAGCGTTTGTTATGTTACTCCCCCAAAAATTGATTTAGACTTTTCAAAGGTTTGTTCTTCACAGTGCTGTCTCCCTGTGTCGATGCACGACAGCCTCGGCTCATATTTTCAGAGTTTGAGGTAATAGTTTTAAACTGACAGACTAAACATCTCTCTCCCCAGCTGTTCCACTTCTACAGAGTAAATAGTTTTAGGTGCACAAACACACGCATGCACACACGAGCTGAATGACTGACTTAGTCTAATGATTATTTATTTTTGATTTTGGGGGGGGTTCGGGAGAATTTGCTGGATTTTCAGTGAAAGCATATGAATGTGGGGCCTCTCGGCTCATTTTCTTATCATTAAAGCCTGTGCCTATTCGAGAAGCAGTTAGCCATTATAGATATATAGAGTAGATACAAAGCAGGAAAGCAGGGACTATGATTGCGCTGGACTATTTCACATATTTTTGGTGTTTTAGGCCACTGAGAGCTCATGGGTTCAGTTATCAATAAATGTCAGTACTGACTTAGGTTGGGCCCGCTCCAGCATCAACTAAAAAGAGGTGCTTGAGATCAAAGCTTTTTGTTTGGTCATTTAACATGCTGAGTCTACAGATTAAATGTCTCTGTTGTTCCTTTTTTCTTCCTCACACCTCTTAACATTCTCCCCGTGTCTCTTTTTCTATCCCTCTCTTAATACTCTTCTTTTCTCTCTCTCTCACCCCTACAAGGCTCACTTGTTATTTTTTCGTACAAGGTCCTGTAATTAAGTTTGACATAAGCACAGGGATTAAATATGCGGTTGAGGAGGGAGAGAAAGGAGCTCTGTTACAATCTCAAGGCCAGCTGTAAAATGGAACCAGATTGCGACACTTGGAGTTGGAAAGTTTGGGAAAGGAGCTTCAGAGCACAGCCAAAAGACTACTGAGACTCTGGCCAAAAGAGCTAATATTAAAAATCCTTAGGCAGAAGACTAACACTCAGTCTGATCCAATGATAATTTCTTTTTCAGCTAAAAGACTGCCATCACCTCCAGCTAAACATTAACTGTTGTCTGTCCAACCAGATGATTGATACTTTTACCCCAGCCAAACTCTGCTGCCAAAATAATACTAGAGAGCTAAATACTACCTAGTTAACTGCACATTTACAGCCTATGACCATAATGTATTGTTTCCCTTAACAACAAAACAACTAATTTGTCTGCCAGTTTATATTTAGTTATCAAAGCCAATAAACTAAACATTTTTATTAAAACCAGATGCTATAGTCGCATGTTTTTATAGGTGCATAAGCAGCCAAATGAATTTTTCAAGTGAAGAAAAAGGAGCTCACCCATTACCTTTTAATTGTAAGAACGGAAAAGTGATTGTAACTCTAAACCGTAATGCAGCAGGGGAAACCATTTCACATGCTATCACTCAATCACTGACACCAAATATAGAAATATAGGCTAAGATCAGCCCCCAGTGCACCAAGCGTGTCAATCGGATTTTCTTCTGTTCTGAACTCTGAGAGGTCTCACATGGAACTTTGCATTCTTAAATAACTCTGGCAAAACGCTTTAATCTTAATGAGTCTGAACAGCAAATCTCTCATCTGCAGCAAAAAGGATTAGGAATGCAGAAAAAAAGACTGCCGTTCCACTTTGATGAATTGTGTTTAGAAAATCCCTGGGCATGAAGTTCCCCCAATGAACAAAGCGTTAGGCGAGAACGGATGCTTTTAAACAACACAACTTATCTGGGAAAAACAGAACATGCATTTAAGTGAAAATACAAAAGCAGAGCTGATTCGACTCCTCTGCAAATGATAAAAGTGACTAACTTTTTTTTTCTTTCCTCAATCCACTTAGCTACTTTTGGAATCAAACCTGGAGTAGCTTTGCACAAATTACGTGTATTGTGTTTTCAGTGCTTCATCAGTGTTTATTTATTCCACATGATGCCTTCTGCCATTGTTAAAAGTAAATAAATGAATTCATAATTTTTCTTTTGCCTCTCGGTAAAAGTTCTTGAAAATGGCTGATGCAGTGATGAAAAAGGAAGCTGATGAACACGGACAGTTAAGTGCCGAGAGGTGTTGCTTCCAAACCCACAGAACTCTGGAGTTTGCTGCGGTTTTCCTCATTGCTTAAACAACTCAAACTTTTTGAGTTAAGCATGGAAGCGTGGAAATGTAGCTACTTAAGTATGCTATTATGCAGAGGTGTTTATTTGTACTTGATTAATACATTATTGATAATATGTTAATGTAATCCAAATCAAAGCAGTTCAGCGTTTACTTGATTAATTATTACTCTGTGGTGTAATTCCCTCAAACACTCTCTGAGTGGTATGGGTTAGAGCAGTAAGCCTCTGGCTAGTTCAGACTGCTCAAACTACAAAGAGCCTCACTGCACTGGGACCTGATCTTGGTTCCCCCTTTCCAACCCTCCACCCACCGCCCCAAATGCCCCCAGGCCTTTGGAGATCTACCCCGGCTGATTTTCTTTTTTTTTTTGCTGTATTTATTTTACCTTTCCTTCCAAATCAACGCCTCCCTTTGTTTCTTTTAATGGACGTAGGAAGGAGATATTGCTGATCCAGGTCAAACCTAAGCTCCATATTAATGAGAAAACACCAGATACAGTATATATACCCTCTTGAAAGAAGCAAACACATCAGAAGAGTGTGGGTTTTTTATTTATTTATTTTAAATACATAATTTTCTTCACAGCACAAGTCTCTCCGTTGTAGAGACATCAGCGCCCTGTGTGTGCAGTGTAGTGATAAATATTACCATGTACTTGACCTATATTGATCTCCCACTACGATGTGTACCCACTGCACCACCATGAGCCTAAACATCTGGTCACCAGAGTGTTTCTTTGAATGACAGATAACATCTGGGAAGACTGCTGCTATCACAGGAAACAATGTTCCTATCTCCCCCTCCCCGCCCTTCTGTCTCTCCCTCTTGTCCCCCTTTCCCCATGTCCTGCTCATAAGCACATCCCTCTCATTGATTTCCCATTAACCCCTTCTAGACTGTGAGTATCTGCCCACCCAGACAAGCAGACACCAGTGGATTGATTAACAACATAATGGCATCACTATTGCTGCCTGTTCTCATCAGTCTGACCAGGTCTGCAGACCGGTCCTATCCGTGTCCAGCTGACTGTTTCAGTCTTCCATGTTTTTCTCCTCTTGTTATATTTAATATCTTTTCAATCCTCAATCCTTCCATCATATCTCCCTCTATTTCCCCGACTCCAGTCCTTCTGTTGTTTTTCTTCCTTCTTCCTTTCCTCCCCCCCATCTCTAACTTCTTCTCATTATGATCGTTTGTCCTATGCATCGCTTTCCCCTTACACGGCTCACTCTTAACATTCACCTGCCATTCAGCCTCGGGGCACATGTGTAGAATCACCAGTCGAAACACGGCGCTCAAAGCTCTCAGTGTTTGCTTTCACAATAGCACGATAAAACACGTGTGTGTCTGTGCACAATACATCTCATTCTGGGAACTGGCAGTTATGTGCTGATTAGTGTCATTGAGGACAGTGCGTTGCAGCTCATTTTAAAGTCTGAGATGAACTGTGGTGCGCCCATTTAGCTGCATCAAAAATAACAGTACAACTTGAGCTGTATTTACCATAAAAATAGAGCAGTGT
Organism: Bujurquina vittata; assembly: GCA_015106715.1. NCBI lineage: Eukaryota > Metazoa > Chordata > Actinopteri > Cichliformes > Cichlidae > Bujurquina > Bujurquina vittata. The sequence continues at coordinate 13,002 of VUQK01007272.1, read as the reverse complement.
TTAAAAATTGCTCCCTGATGTGATTGCATTGGATGGGAAAATAAAGCAAAATATGTGTGGGTGGGTGTTTTGATATCTATGTATGTTTAGATTTTTTTTTCTTTGTTTTTAAATAGACTGTCTGCTATAATATGCACAGTATACATACATGAAAGGATGCAGTATCCGTTTCAGCATGTATTTCCTCCTTCACTTTGGCAACTGCTTTGGTGGCAGAAATAAAGTAAATGTGTGTTTGTTAAATTGTGTTTGTGAGCCACAACGGAGGCAAGTTAGAAAAAGCCCTTCATTTAAGCATGGCGTGCCTCCATCAGTCCCAGTCTCTGATGTACAAAGAGCCCAGAGGAAGGAGCTTCACAGCTGTTTGTAAACTATGAGAACAGGAAAGGTCAACAAAGTAATGCTGTGCGTTTTTTGTAACGCATTTTCATCTCTCTCTGTTCCATAGTGAGACAGCAGGGCTGCGCCCTGCTTCAGTAGTACTGGTGCATTTAAATTACTGTTCTTGCCTGGAGAATAATGGTGAAAGCATAACCCCATTGTATTCTTTGATAAACTCTGGAAAATGCATGGTATAAGCTGAGGAAGAGGCGCGGTTTAAGGGCACAATTGCCTTGCAAATCTACCATGGCAAAGTTTTTCTGGGGGAGAGAGAAAGCGACAGGGAAGAAGAGAGTGGTGAGAGGAAGGGGAAATGTGGAACTGAGGGTTGAAAGAGAAAGAAAAGTGAGAGGGAGATGGAGGATCCAGCATGTGGGTAGAGTTGGGGTTTGGGGGGGGGGGGGGGGTGGGGTGGGGGGGAGCGGTGTTTTCCTGGGGGGGGGGGGGC
>VUQK01007270.1:4674-22515 GCA_015106715.1 Bujurquina vittata | reverse complement strand
TTGGAGTGGCCTAGCCAAAGTCCTGACCTGAATCCTATTGAGATGTTGTGGTATGACCTTAAAAAGGCCATTCAAGCTCGAAAACCCTCTAATGTAACTGAATTAGGACAATTCTGCAAAGATGAGTGGGCCAAAATTCCTCCAGAACGCTGTAAAAGCCTCATTGCAAGTTATCGCAAACGCTTGGTTGCAGTTGTTGCTGCTGAGGGTGGCCCAACCCGTTATTAGGTTTAGGGGGCAATCACTTTTTCACACAGGGCCATGATGGTTTGGATTTTTTTTCACCTTTACTACTACACACCTTCATTCACAACTTGCATTTTGTGTTTACTTGTGTTGTCCTTGACTATTGTTTAAATTGGTTTGATGTTCCAAAACACTTAAGTGTGACAAACATGCAAAAAAACAGGAAATGAGGAAGGGGGCAAACACTTTTTCACACCACTGTAAATACTTCAGCAAAAACTACAAAGCGCAGGGGTATAACTGGTATAAATCCAGATTTCTTCCTTACAATTTATCTAGATTATCTTGTGTTTGGCTTTACTAACACTTTATAATTTGTCACCTTTCACCAGTCGTCGAGACCTGGAGATTGAGAGGCCCATAGTTGGTCTGAATGAGGACACAGTCAACACACTAACGTAAGTTTATGAGATCTGGGTGATACAAATACACATTTGCCTCTGAGTCTATGGTGTGATTTGAGAATTGTCACTCCTCATTTATTCCAGTTGCCCTGCTTTGCTGGTGGTTGGTGACACATCACCTGCTGTGGAGGCTGTGGTGAGTGGTGCTAGTGGTGATTACGCTTAATCATCTCAGTGCACTAAGAAGCTTTGGGAAGGATTTGTTATGCCAACAAGCAACAGTTGTTTAACCTTCGTTTTGTCTCAGAGTGTTTACCTGTCTTTGCTGTTTCAGGTGGAGTGCAACTCCAGGTTAAATCCCACCAAGACTACACTGCTAAAGGTGAAGCTTCTGCAATATATTTTCTGACATGTTAAATGTACAATATTCATAAACTGATTTAATGAGGCTGATAATATCCTCTCAGATGGCTGATTGTGGAGGCTTGCCCCAGGTTGTGCAGGTGAGTTTTTTTTTTAATTCTTGAGACACGTGATTCTAGACATTTTCTTAGCAAAAATATCTTAACTTTATTTTTCAAATTGCAGCCAGGAAAACTTGCTGAGGCTTTTAAATACTTTATCCAGGGCATGGGCTACAGTAAGTAACAACCCTTTTTATTGTGTGACTAAATGGTAAACAAATCTATAATAGACTGGTTTAAACTGGTTGGCTCAGTGGTCAGTGTCCAAGAATTGTTTACAGACTAATACCTGTTTGAACTGACGTGTTTGTGGCCCACAGTCTGCACTGAATTTCCTGTTGACGTGAGTGCAATGATAAAAGTTACTTAATTGAGAATTGTTTATAATGCAGTCTCCTATGAGCTGTTGCTAACCCCCCTACCCCTCCTGTGCTGGTGGGTTTTGGACAGTGGCCTGCAGGGCATGAAAAGAAACACTTTTTTTTTTTTTTTTGTCACCCTGATCACGTGGAGGCAGCCTCTGCGGCTCCATGGTTGCTAACACCATTTCCTCTCAACTTTTTGCAGTCTGTGGCTCCCACCAGCCTCAGTAGGTGAGGTGTTTGTGCTTCTAGAAATGACGGCCACATTCTGTGAGCTGAACAGTAATTCACTTCCTGTTCAGTTTGGAGTGGGCGTTAAAAATTACCCCCTTTTTCTTTTTTTGCCTGGTGTGCTTTTCTTTTCTATCCAGAACTGTTTAATGATGCAGTCTCTGTCAAAAGAGACTCAAGGTGCATAGTTAAACAGACCTGCAGGCTTTACAGCCATTCATTTGCAAAAAACCCCACAGACATTTATGTCAGACCACACGGACTCGCTCTGCACCAGCCAGACTCTGATCGATGGACAGATTATTTGCTTTTATGAGCTGCACAGATGATATCTGTCTACGTGTGTATTTCTGTAATGCTAATTCTCTTTTGCATTCTCTCTTTCCTGAACCCTTCACTGTGGGAGGCGCCCTCGGGTAGCTAGTATCTCAGAATCCAAGTGCTGCTTTAAAGGCCACAGAGTCCTCCTGTTGAGTAAATGCCACTGCAGGATTAGAGAAGATTAAAAAGAGTGTTTTCATGCAGTGAAAGTGTGGAAAATAAATCTTAACACCTCAGCATGTTTCCGAAAGCTGATTTTCCCTCATTTACACATCGCCATAATGTGAAATGCAAAGTGCAACAGCCAGAAAGTTCAGGAAATCAACTAACTTTGACGCATGCCTTGATTTCTTACCTGCTGTTGCTAGCAAATGAAAGCTATTTGTCACAAAAAGTGCTAGGAAATACACTGAGGTGTGGTAAAGAAACACAAAGAGCTTGCGTTTCAACATGTCTCCCTTTCTCCTTTCTTTCTCTCTTTAATCATTGCTTGCAGTTCCCTATGTTCTTCTCAGTCACCTGAGCAACGAATCAGGTACCAGGTTTTTGAGTAGCTGCCAGATGACAAGGCTCTGAACCCAGTGGGCTCATAACACTGCAGTGGATGAATGTCAATGTATGCAGAAAGTTCTCTAGAGAGCACTGTTTGATATTTGTAACAGCAGCTCCGGGTGGTGGATACAGTCAGCATTCTGCACAGATCCCTTTGCATACTTTGATGACATTCACCTCACTGAGTTTAGTTTCTCCCCCCTAGCATGCCCTCAGTGTCCTAGTTTACTGCATGAGCTGCTGGTGCTGCTTCCTGTCAGTTCAGTTGGACTGCAAATGCTGTGTGTTGCTGTTGTATTATTGTTCAGAATATTTGTGGATCATTTGATTAGTATCTATATTTGAGAATAGTTTGCATGCTAAGCACTTATTTCCTGTTGTTGTTGTTCTTGCATCACATTATCTTTATTCCCACACTGCACTGAGTCTGTGGGCTGTGTGCGTGGAATATTAATGCACATTTCTCTTTCAGTTCCTTCAGCAGGAATGACTCGATTGGCTCGCTCACGCACCACCTCCTCTTCCAGCATCACCTCCATGGACAGCAGTCGCAGCCGCAACAACGTCAACAGCCTGCTGGAGGGCAGCACCACTGGGACCCTGGACAACAAGGCCGGGCCCCAGACCATGGAGGTTTCCTGCTAAGCCTTGACCTGCCACTACACTCCCCCCAATAGTAACTTATGTCCCCTCTCCACCTCTCTCTAATTCTCTCTCTCTCTTTCATCCTAAGCAGCTCAATGCTAGGAGGATCTGATTGATGTGATTAGAAAGGAGGATGTAATAAATGTATTAACAGATGCATATTCTAAAATATATTAAATACACTGTCAAAGTCACATTCCTTTCAGAAACCATAACTACATCCAGATGTGTTATATATTCAAAAAACATATGATTGACCATATGACTCAACTCTCCAACCCTGTATTTATTTTTTTCACATTGTCATTGTTTTAAATGTCTTCACACTCTGTAGTAATCAGATCAAAATAACTGTTTTTTTTAAACTCCTAACATTGATTGTGTATGATTCTGTGTCTTTAGTGTCAAACTAGCTGCAATGCAAATTAGGTACAAAATGTATAAGTGGATCACTAAATATTTGCAGAAATAAAACTGCAGTACAGTGATGTGGATATGTGGAAGCAGCATTGCATACTGTAGCACACTGTAAGTCAAGCTAAGTTAAATCCTTATAGAGAGCTGCTTTTGAACTTTCGGTTGGGTGTCACTTCAAGATATTTTAACTTTGAATTCTTTTTGTAATTTCATTTGCATTTCATTTTCCCTGCTCCTTTGTGTTGCTGTTTTTTGTTTTTGTTTTGCTGTTGTTCAGTTGAATAGATTATTCATTGTTGTTTTAACAACCTTCAACAAGTGGGATTTGATGTGAAAAGTATGAGTCCCTTCCTTTAGGGGCATGTGGTGCTTCTCACTGTCGGCTGATTTAGCTCATTTATATTACTACAGAATAAAGATACAAGACAAGAACGTGTCTGTTTTTATTTATCGCTGCTTTGGCAATAATTCTGCTAAACTAACAGCTTGTCATATGACTGGATGGCAGAAAGAGAAAGTACATCTCTGAGCAGAGGGTTCGAGTACCTTGGCTCTTATGTTAGTGGAAAAGTGCGGTGACTGTGGTGAGTTAGTTTCCAACCACTCTTGTTCTTATTTTGTTTCTGCGAGATAACTGCTGTCACGGATGAGGTGATCTATATTTAGCACGCTACAAAAACAATAATCAGCTGCCCTGTAAATAAGATGTGGATACGGAGTTAATGCATTAATCACAATACCCACTGAGCACTTGTTTGTATTCTGGCTTTTCCATTGCTCAACACTAGTTTCCTTTAACTGATATCAAATTGTGAGTGTAATGACATGCATCAGCCCCGTTATCATGATTTTTCTGTTTTTGCTGACATCTGCAGGATATTTACTAAGGCTGTACTTTGAGAAGCTGAATTGAACTGATGTATGATGTTATGATCATTTCCTAAGGTTTACAAGCAATGTAAACCTTAGCTAAAACACAGGAAATACGCACTCTTTGGTGACCCTTTTTCAGTTTCTATTTGAGAAAGCTATGCCTCAGTGGTATGGAATGAGTTAATTTCTGATTTCAAGAAGAGTGCAAAAAGTTTTTTCCATCTGTGCTAACAGGCTGCTCTGGTGATTCAGCACCAATCTGATCTGTTCTTGCTGCATTGTTTCCATTCAAGGTACGCTTGCTCATTTTCGTCTCAAGAATTTCAGAGTGCATCTGATTAACATGCAGAACAAAGAGAGAACATTTTTATCTCGATCGTATTAATATTTCCGAGTACAAGCTTTTTTCTTTTTTTTTTCTTTAGCAGAGGCATTTTTCCTGCTATCTCATGGTTGCATAAGTGGAATTAATGACAATTTTAAAAATACATTTTCTTGTCTTTAACATTTTCATACTCACAGGGTTTACATATACAAAAGAGCAGGACCCCACAGCTGGTCTGTTTCTGAAACATGAGTACTGATGAGACTGATGAGAAATGATGGGATGCGTAGGCTGGCAGTGGAACCTCATGATTCTGCAGAGGTCTGAGTTTTATCAGATGGTAATAACTGACATGGCAGCACGATGATAAACATGTAAAGAGTGAGGCAGAGAAAGATAATGTGTCTACAGCTTTCCATTATGCACATATTACAAAATACAAAAATTCAGCTCCTTTGTTCTGCATGCACCTACTTTACATTAGCTGTCACTGTAAACTGATAACCTCTTCAACCCACAACACTAAGCCACAAGGTTCATGTATGTGGAAATGAAGAATGTTGCTGACGTAGGGAACCATTCCATAAACAAGTGTACCATTAGTGCCTCCTCAAAACAGCCTGCAGCAGAAAGCTTAACATGAGGTATTCTGTGTCAGTGTTGAGCGTCACAGGAAGTTGCAGTTGGGCCACATACATAAAAGCCAGGCAGGAAGCATCCTTTTTCAAGTGAACCCACACGATAAACAGCTGCAAAAACACAGCAGTCTTCGCGGTAACAGATCAGAGCAAGGAAGACATTGATCAGCATGCATGAGTAGGAACCTGAGCTTTTACATGTGCCACATGTCATCCACGTACATTGAAGTGCTGAAGACAGATTGACTTGGAATTTACTCGTTATTGTGAGAGGAGTCTATTTACTTGTGCGGAATATCTTTTCTGGGGGAACATTTTTCATACAGAAATTGAAAAAGGTAAGTGTATAACTTCTTTCTTTCTCCCCCCATTTCATTATTTCACGGTCACCATGCGGCCTTTATAAAATATTTCCTTTATTGCATAAATTTTTTTTCCCACTCAGCAATGATCATGCACTATGTAGAAATTGCGTGATTAGTTACAGTGTTATGTTTTTAAAAGATAATTTGAGACATTTTATCGCCTTGCCGCTACCACAGAAGTAAAATCTCACCTTTCTTCTCAGATAGGAAGCTGAGAAGAAATATGTGTCCTTGCACACATATTGTATTGGAAATTTAACACAGGATATCATTTTGTTTGTTGTGGTTAGGCACCTTCCTGTATTATTTTGGCTTTGTTGCCCAGTTTCAGGTGTCAAAAGAAATGTACTGCACCTCTGTGCAGTTTCACAGAAGCCATAATGCCAATGCAATAACTGCTGGCATAGTTAAATTATGAATATAAGTTGTGAAAGCCAATTTCCTTATCATGCTTCACCTGTATCAACCTTTCTCTCTGTTTCTTTTCAGGCCACAGTAGACATTTCAAATTAGAGAGAAACCAAAGACCATGGGGACCTGCCCCATCAGATGCCAATCCAACCTGACGATCCTTGAAAACCCCGATGAGTTAACAGGTAGGTTCAATCCCCGAACAAAAACACACAAAATAAACCAAATGAAAAAATCAAATCAAATATCTCTTCCTTTCTCTCTGCAGCCACCCAAGAAAGCTTGACTGTGTCGCTCGTTGATTACCCATCATTTGGAAATACAGAACTAACCATGTGCATTGGGGAAAGACTGCATATCATATCAGAGTACGTACTACAGCTCTTAATATCTCAGCTTAAAGTTTAGCTAAACAGATACAATTAGTGATAAGTACCTTTTTTTTACTCAAAGTGATGGGGACTTCATAATGGTGAGATCCACAACGACAGGCCGGGAGAGCTACGTCCCCAACTACTACACAGCCAAAGTTACGCACAGGTAAGCTACAGACATGAGGAACGTGTTGGTACATTTGCCTCATTTGTCTGTGCGCGTGAGAAAAAGGCAGAGGAGTTGTACAGAAGCAGGGAGTTCCCTGAGAGGTGGGCGGAGTCTCTGTGTAGGTGAACTTTTACCTCAGTGGAGACAAATCTTTGGACTTTTATTTTCAGTGATATGTTCAGCCCCTCCCCTCCCTGCAGTTTCAGTCCTCCTCCAGTGGTGAATGTGGCCTCATGTTGTTCCAGTGAATTTTTCCAAACAGCTTCTTTCAACATGACACTGACTTATCATCCCACTGCTCTGAATTTGAACGTTTCTTTTTTTAATTTAAATTCAGGTGGCTGTTCACTGGCATCAGCAGGTACAAAGCAGTGGAGCTGCTCATGCGTCCCAATAACCAGACTGGAGCCTTCTTGATCAGAGAGTCAGAGACAAGCAAAGGTTAGAGTTTTTTTTTTTGTTTTTTACCCCTTTTTTAATAGTTAGATGCATCATAAACATGTTCATTCCAAGCCTAACATGATGTTCGGAACCTTTACATATCTTCATTTCTAGCTACATTTCACCTTAGCCTCCTCCTGGTGGGAAGGCGCATTTCCTCCCCATTTAGTTCCACTTTCATTTCTTCTGTAATTAAAATGTGGTAACTGCTTGTTACTCTAATTTACTATTTATGAATATGGATTGTTATTGTGTATATTTATTTATTAGTATTTCTTTCAACCACTGAGTCCAGTATTGTAGTTGTCTTAAGCAAAAAATGACCCTTAAACCATTATTTCAATTTCTACTGAAGGTACAGCTATTTAAAGGCTATACTTGTTTAGCTTGCTTTGGAATTAACTGAATTTATGGTTAACAATCAAGACAGGCATATTTTAACTGCTGCATTTGTGTGTTATTTCTGTGTTTAGATTCCTACTCGCTATCCGTCCTGATGAGAACCAATTTTTCGTACCAGGACTGCGTGAAGCACTACCGCATTTGTACCCTCCCAAATGGCTGGTTCTATATATCTCCAAGCCTCACCTTCCCCTCCCTGCATTGTATGGTGGAACACTATTCAGGTTTGTATTAAGGTTGTGACTGTTTTCCTTTTAACACAAAAACACTTGAAAGATTGATACTAAAATGCTGCCATCTTTTGCAGAGCTTGTAGATGGATTGTGCTGCAGGCTGACGACGCCTTGCTTCATCCAGGGTTTAGACGATGCTGGAGAGGCGAGGCCTATTCCAACAATGACCAGGAGGTCTACCATCAAATGGAAGGACATTAGCAGGTGTGGCTCTCTCTAGCTGTGCTTCCACTGATGTCTGCCATAAAATGCCACTCTATGACTAATTTTTCAGCTGTCTTTTCTATCTTAGTATCAAGATCAGCCTTTTCAGTGTGTGTTGACAATCTGTCATAATGATAATGATTCAGTGCTGCAGTAACATACTGAATAAACTGGTGTGAAGAGTATGTAAACAATGCCAGCAGATTTGCCAACAGATAGGCCTGTGGTTGCATTGGGTATGTGCCAGGTGTAAATGTGTGGAACCTGCAAATGTAGAGCAGTATGCGCAGGTTGAAACTGCAGCCTCCAACGGATTCAGGTGTTACATCACTTTCTTCACTGAAGTCTCCAATTCTTTTTTTTGTCCTCCTCCAGATCGATGATCCTAAGGAGGAAGAGATTAGAATCTGACCACTCTCTGGTGAGTGAGGGGCTCAGGGAGGCCATTTACTCCTACCTCCAAATGACAGAGGCTGGCGAAAACAACTGCTGGGACACTTGAGGAAAGAAGACAGTGGACTGAGATGCTGTAATTCCTCTGCTACGGCTTGGGCATCCCATTGGAAGAGGCAGTCCGCACTCCCAAATGCAGTCTTTGAAGGCTGACCAGGAATAGGCGGAAGGCTGAGACACTACACTGTGTGGAAATAATGAAGTACTGCAAATTGTATGAGTTAGAGGACTGTTTTAGTGTACGCGTGTCCAGAGGCACACAGAGGAGCTGTGAGAAATCTGTTCTCATTTGCCCTTAAGCGTTGAATGTATTTCTTAATTTATAAACTAATGTGTACATGCAGATAGGATGTAATATTGTATGTTAATATTACTAGAATATGATTGTGCTATTGGAATCCAATAAAAATATACCAGTTGTGTAATAAATGTGCAACATATAAATATAAGCACGCAAAAATAATTACGGCTGGTCTGAATTTATTATTATTATTATGTTTAAATTTTTTTTCTACCTTTCTATATCGCTTTAATTGATGTAAGCACACAATTACCCGCACATCAGCTTGAGCCTCGCAGAGTCTGCTTCTCCGCCAGCAGATGCCGCTTAATTACCCCAAAGTAATTCATCAAAGCCTTTCACTTCCTGCCCAAACAGTTCAGTTCAGGAAGAAGAAATAATGGCGACGCTTGCGGGGTGCGAGTCCCCTTGTACGAGAGGAAAACGAAGAAATTGCAGCAGCAATATCGTCGCAAAGTTCGCGGCCACTAAAATCACCGGCCAGGGCTTCAGTCGAGGGACACAGGTGGGAGAAACGACGTATGTTTTGAATGTTATAACACCCGAAAGTTGATCGACTGAGGCCAGGGACTTGCGCTTGGACTCAAGCCCGAACATGAAGACATTTGTCCGACAGACCCAACCAAAGCTTTAGTCGCTCCTGTCAGCCTGGGCTTTTGTAACACGCTAAAACAATACGGTGTGTTTGTTGCTAAACCAAATCTTAAACTTTAATACGATTTACACCAGAGGAGCATTATTTGGCTTGCTGACAAGCCAAATAATGCTGTCACTGCTGTAAGTGTATACCGATAGCTCCGCTTCAAATGGCTCTTTTGTTGTTAGCTTCGCATTAGCTTAGCATTACAGGCTAGGTTCACTGCGATATAAAACGCTTTAAAGTCGATTGTTTTCAGACTACTCTTGTTCCTGTTGGGCATTAGAGTGTAAATGTTCCTTTAGTCTGTTTTGGAAACACTGGAGTCTTGGTATGAATGAAAGTAACATTTGCCAATGATAGCAAACGAGCTAGCGACAGCTATCTAGCTAGCTAAGCCAGTAGAATAGCTCAGGTGATTACGTAACAACGCACTAACCACAATAACTATCGTTTCCATAAATGGGTACGCCACAACAGGTGTTAAAGCACGTTAACAGTAGTAGTATTTTTTTGTACCATTTACATGATATTCCTACGTGCGAAGAGTTTGATTTAATGCTAGCGATAGTTAACGCCAGCTGTTCAGATTTTCACGCATCTCCGTGGATAGGAACATAGCACCTCTCCGGGTGTTTCCATACATTCGGCTGGTGTACACCTGTTTAATATTATTGCCTGTTTCATCCTGAATAAAACCCTCACATTGCAGAACTGATAAACCCATTTACACCTATTGTAATAATGATGCAGTTATATCACAATCCCCACTAACGTAGTGCGTGAGTTTTACAGAAAGGCTTTGTCGTGAAGTAGATGTTCCAATAGCACAAAGCATTTTCAGTGTTATTTGTTAACAGCGGATAACCCTGAAAACGTCGACTTAAGCAAGTTTCCTCGGGCCGTCCAGGGAATGTTATAATTTGCTATAATTTGGGAAAACACGGGACTCCTGCCAGTTCTGCTGACACATCAGTAGATTTTGCGGAGGGTAGGTCACTTGCTGTCGTTTGAGCTTTGACTTGTCAGAGCAATTCACTGGGCGTTTTGGGGTTACTGCGTCTCACGCATGAGTTGTAGGTAATTATTATTGATTATTCTTTGGCCTTTTGGCGAATTTCAGCCAGTTTGGTGAAGAAGTGGAGCATAGCCAAAAGAAGAACCCATTAGGTTTTGTTGCAGATCCAGATCACTTTCTTTAAAATTGCCTGACAGGCCATTAGGCCTTGGTTGATTATTTTTTTCTGATTGATTTTCTATCTCAGCCTTTTTAATGAAAATAGGCAATGTTAGATATGGTTTAAGTTATTTCCTGCTACTAGGAAGACTGGGCTTGTTTTTGGTTCACAGCTATTACTCGTGTAGAGGAAACAAATTTAAGATGTTGCAAAATGTAATAAAAATAATAGTCGAGTTGCACATGGTCGGGTTGTTCTGTTTTGGTAAAGAGCCACATGAATTATCAGATAATTTGACGGGCATAAATTTGTCTGTTATTGCAGCTTTTTATTTTTTTGTTTTTCAGTGAGGATTCGTCTGACAGCCGTATATGAAGCACATCCATGTATATACATAACTTAGAGCCAATAAATATTTCAGGAAGCTTATTTCACAATAGATTTGGGTTTCCTGACTATGAGCCAGGGAGGTTGGGGCTCTTATCTGCTCTGGATTTAAATTTTAAAAGGGTAAAACAAAGTCTGTTGGGGCACGTTAGCGTTAGTAGTCCACTGTATGATCAAAGGTGTGGCTTTGTAGTACTTTTGAGCTTTTGCTTGCTTTGAAAGTTGTAAACTCATTGGAATGACTATTCCATTATTCATGTCTGATCACACGCTCATATATTTTACAGTTTACTGTTTTACTGTCAATCAGACGCTTCTTTTGTGTGTATGAAGTGTGCCAGTTAAGGATTTTTAAAAACTTCTAGGGCTGGGCGATATCTATTATTTTTGGTCCATATTTTTTAGTTGAATGGCTATATACAATATCTTAATATTTTTTCTTCCCAAAAGATATAAACAAAAATTAACTGCTGAGTCAAAGCTACATGTCCCAAATGTCACACAGGCAAAAATAGCAAACGTCTGACTTATTCTATAAAAAGCCAGTCTCCAGTGAAGCAGACTTCACCAAGGTGGCGGCGCCCTCTTGCCTGCAGCCAGGTAGTCTTGGGGGTCCAGGCGATGCCAAAGCTTTACGAATGGACGCAGTATGAAGCCTGTATGTACACAAACACGGCGAGGATTTCAGGTTTCCAAAAGTCGCCGACATCATTGGAAAAAGTCGCTAAATTTTTGTTTCTAGTTGCCTTTTGGAAAAGAAAAAGTCACCGGGGGGTTTGAAAAGCAGCTAACTCTAGTGACAAAGTTACTAAGTTGGCAACACTGCCATGCTGTCACTTCCTGCATGAGTTACAGGTAGAGAGGTGGGGCAGTGTGAAGTTGTGCAAAGACAAACTGGGAGAAGAGAGAGGTGAACTGGTGGATCTACAAGTATGATTGTAACGTGACATAGACTATATTGATATAAAAAATATCAATACTTCACACAGTATTAGAAAAGGTATGAGTGGCCCTTCTCACATGTAGCAGCCAGTATATGTTTGACTTATTTTCACTGTGGAAAATACTATATAGTATAGTGATGCTCCCTGAGCAGAGTATACAAGACACAGCACACTCTGTGAATTCTCAGAGCAATTACTTATCAGACATTACAGACGTGAAACTAGGGAGCTGGTGAGATAGTCTGTTCAGTGCTAATTGGATTGATTCTGTCATTTGCAATTTCATATACTGCTCTTCTAAGTAGTATCTAGTTCAGGGCTGCAGTGCATGTATGTTCGGAAAGGGCTCATGTTGCACTGTCTAATGTTGCCTCTTTTTATGTGTTGTAGCTCCCAGGAGGCCTGCTCCAGGTGAGAGATAAACGTGCCAAGTGGAATGGCATCCCTACTTTGCTGCAGAAGCTCTATGAGAGCAGCCATCCCAACAGTGACCTCTCCCATGCCCACACCTTTCTTAAGGTATCCACATAGCACTAGTCCATCTAATAGTGGTTCTGTGGATTGACTGGTTTTAGCCACTGTTTCACTGAATTTCTTACTTAGGAAACTGGGAATAAATAAATAAATTGACCAATGTTTTTTGGGGGTTTTTTTGGCAGTTATTATTATCCCAGCTGTCTGTGGAGGCCATGTCCTTTGTCACAGAGGACAGGAAGACTGCTCAGGAATCCACCTTCCCCAACACGTACACTTTTGACCTCTTTGGTGGAGTTGATGTAAGTCTGACATACTGTGTTATTGTTTTGAAGCCGGTACCTCTGGAGAATGGACTGTCATGTATAGTTCAACTCCTAATGAGATAATGTAGAAACAAAATTATTTTCTCTTTTTTTTTTGTCCCTAAAGCTGCTAGTGGAAATCCTGATGAGACCTACACTAACTATGCAGAAGAAGAAACCTAAAAGTAAGTAGGACTAGCATAACGTCTGTGTGCATTTCTCCTTTTTAGTTCTTTTTAGTTTTATTTCCATGATCCTGAAGCAGTCAGATTAATATTGGTGCTCCTATCACAACAGTGAATGATGACTTGGTCAAAGACTGCCTTAGCGTTCTGTACAACTGCTGTATATGTGTAAGTATCTTTTTTTTCATGTAACAAAATATGTCACACACCATACTTTTCTTCAGGTTATATTTCTTTCAGTTTAATTTGTCTTGGTGCAGAATCGTTTTTGCATAATTTAATGACTGCAAAATTGCTTTTTAAATTCATAGACGGAGGGCGTCACGAAGACTCTGGCTACAAGAGATGACTTTGTTCTGTTTCTCTTCACCCTGATGACAAACAAGAAGACCTTCCTACAGACTGCTACTCTAATCGAAGATATTCTTGGAGTAAAAAAGGTGAGAGATCTACTTTGATTAAATTGTAGTAATATAAATGAATTTACAGACATCACTTTATACATCTCCATGTGGTAGTCAGCAGACTATTTAACAAAGGACTTTTTATACATATGGGTCAATAAAACAATAGACAATAACATGATTATTAATTGACTTTATATTGTGTGTACAGTGTTGACTACTGCCCATGTAGTGACACCTTTAAATGCCAAATGTCTCTAATTTTACATGCAAATCTGAATCATAAAATCTTGCCATGCTCAAATTTAATTTACTCTCACATTTTGTCATTTTAAAATACACATTGCTGTGTAGCAGCTTTTGTAAATTAATCTTACCAGATTACTTTGTAAGGGACACAAAGTGTTGAACTTTTTACTGCTCTTTAAGTGTTTTGGTGTCTACACGCAAAACCCTTAAATATGCTTCAGTTATAGCTATTATTACTTCCTTAAAAAACTGAAATGACTTAAATATCCTTAATTTAGCCAGTTATCCATGCCAGAGTACCGAGGAGATTGTAAAAACTGATTTTAGTTTTTATTCTTTCTAGACCGCATGGTTTAAAGATCTCTCTCACTTTACTTAACAGCATGTTTTTTCTAAATTGGACAGATAACTTGCCATAAAGCTTTAAAAAAAATAGGGCCATTGCTACTGTTCATAGGTAACAAAACCTCATAAGTGAATTAGCTACATATTATTCTGATCAATTTTCAGTTTTAAAAATAAAAAGGAAGACAATATGTTAGTCTTTTATACTTAAACTGCATTTATCAAAGCATTGATACATAGAATGTGCTGGAGCAAAACAAATTCAGTCAGGGCTGGTCTCAAAAGTTACTTGTGAAAATGTTGCATGTCTGCATTCTGTCCACATTTGTTAACTGTACATCTGGTCGCACATTTCAGGAGATGATCCAGTTAGAGGGCATCCCTAACCTGTCAGGTCTTGTCCAAAGCTTTGACCAGCAACAGCTGGCCAACTTCTGTCGCATCCTTTCTGTCACAATCTCAGAACCTGATGTGGGAAATGATGACAAGCACACCCTGTTGGCCAAAAATGCACAGCAAAAACGCAATGCAAGTCCCTCACGTGCAGAGGTTAACCAGGGTGGGTTGGCTTCAGAGTCCAAAGATTCATTGGCTACAGAATGCATTTTGCACCATTGCAAAAAGGTGCAATAAAATAGAACTAACAAACACTGTTTTCCAACAGTAACCCTGCTGAACATCCCAGGCTTCATTGAGCGGCTTTGTAAGCTGGCTACTAGAAAGGTGTCTGAAGCCACAGGAGCAAATTTCCTGCAGGAGCTGGAGGAGTGGTACACATGGCTGGATAATGCTCTGGTACTTGATGCGCTCATGCAGATGGCCACTGAGGAGGCTGAACAGAGCAGCACAGGTGAGTCAAAAACCATTTATAATGCTACTCACTCATCTGGCTGAATTCCTAGAAACTTATTAATACGTTTGGATATTTGTTTCTCACCTTCAGAGTCATCAGATGAGAGTTCTTTGGCCACCAGCCCTCTGAGACATCGCCTACCCCAGTCCATGAAGATTGTCCATGAGATTATGTATAAAGTGGAAGTACTCTATGTACTCTGTGTCCTTCTGATGGGCCGACAAAGGAATCAGGTACTCTTTCCCTCCTTTAGAGTTGAGCTGGAATGTTGGGGCTAAGATGAGTTAAACTGTAAACTGTTCACCCCTGTAATGCCTCACAGGTTCACAAGATGCTGGCTGAGTTCCGTCTCATCCCAGGGCTCAACAACCTGTTCGATAAGCTCATCTGGAGGAAATACACAGTTTCAAATCATGTGGTGCATGGCCAGAATGAGAACTGCGACTGTAGTCCAGTATGAAATTTCAACTCAGTAGTCTTAAAAGAAACTTAAGTTCATTAATTAAATATTACATATTTGGACAGTGAACATTTTATTCCTGCCACACAGGAGATATCCTTCAAAATCCAGTTTTTGCGACTACTTCAGAGCTTCAGCGATCATCATGAGTAAGCAAGGGTTTTTTTTTTTGGTTACTTTTAATCTGACTTCTCTTTTTTAGGTTTTTTCTTTTTATTTGCAATTATGTTCCCTGTCTTGCAGAAACAAGTACCTTCTTCTGAATAGCCAGGAGCTGAATGAACTGAGTGCCATTTCTATGAAAGCTAATATCCCAGAGGTGGAAGCTCTTGTCAACACAGACAGAAGCCTAGTGTGTGATGGGAAGAAGGGCCTCCTCACACGCCTCCTGACTGTCATGAAGAGGGAGCCTCCAGATTCATCTTTCAGGTTAGTGTCATGTCAAAGATCGAGATAAAGCAGATGTAGAGTTAGACATCCATATATTGGAGCACCAGAGATTCTGCCATTTTAATGATTGCTCAGGTTTTCTCTGTGTAGTTCTGTTTTAGCTGATTGCTTCTCTTGGGGGTGTCTATATATAGATTCTGGCAGGCAAGGGCAGTGGAAAGTTTCCTCAGAGGTGCCACATCCTATGCAGACCAAATGTTCCTCCTGAAAAGGGGACTGCTAGAGGTAAGATAATCTTTATCGCCATCATTGCTGAAATCTTTCCATAATTAAATTAATGTATTTTTAGCTCGGCTGTTTCGAAGAAAAAGGCGAGCTATTGTCTAGCCAATAACTCGAAACAATGTGTCCTAGGATGTTCAGATTCGCACCATAGATTCTCACCATCGAGGCTAGATCCATCAAACTTCACACTTTGACGCACCGACTTTACTATAACAGCAGTTTAAGCCCACCCCTCCCATTCCCCTTTACAAATCCAAAACAGCCGAGCGTTGGCACCCGCACTGAATTTGTGCTCACTTTCTGCTTCCATTCTTCAACAGCACATCCTGTTCTGTATCATAGACAGTGGTTGTACATCCCGAGATGTCCTTCAGAGTTATTTTGATCTGCTTGGAGAGCTCATGAAGTTCAATATTGATGCTTTCAAGAGATTCAACAAATATGTCAACACTCCAGAGAAGGTACAATCATAGATTGTAGTGTGTGTGAGAATAAAATACACACACACACACTGGCTGACTATAAAAAGATTTAACTAAATTGTTAGTAATGTTTTTTTTAAATTTTGGTTTGCTTTTTCTCTTAGTTTCAGACCTTCTTAACACAGATCAACAGCTCTCTTGTGGATTCAAACATGCTGGTGCGCTGCATCGTTCTTTCATTGGACCGCTTTGAGAGCCAGACTGAAGATGTCAAAGGTAAATTAGAACATTTGTGAGCTAGTTTTTATAGAATATTTAAGGGAGAAGTTATTAAGCATATTTTCTTCAGGTTTTTTTAAATACTCTTTAGGTAGAGGTCCAGAGGACTGATGTTGTTTGTTGTGTTTTGGAAATTGCATGAAAACTGTTCAGTAGATTTTTGTGAAATTTGGCAAAAGCATTCATTTGGGGGTAGTTAAGCTTGGTGTTCAGGGTGAATATCCCAATAATTGCAGAAAACTGTTCAGTAACTTTCCCCGTAATTGGTAATATTAATATTCTGAATATGAATGTAGTTTTATTTAGCTTGAATCACTCAAGGATTTAGTATTAAGCCTTACATAATTCTTTGTCATCATTGATATATTCTTTTTGTACCCCCTAATGACCCCAAGAAGAAATATTTTAAATTTCTTTTTTTGTACAAATACATTTATTGATGTTAATTTAGTTACTGGCTTTTTCTATGCTTATTTTGATTTTTCACAAATTTTCTAAATTGTTAATACTGTACATTGATGTCAATTGCTACTCCTTCCTTATTTATTGGAAAATTCTTTTTAAACTCTTTTGCACTGAAATTTTGTAAATTGTAAATCCTTTCTGTTCCAGTATATCTCACATTGTACATGTAAAACATTTTCCAGCAGAGCTCTGTAGGCCAATTCTTTTGTTGGGTTCTTTGGAACCTTAATTTGCTTAAAGAATACATGTAAATTTGTTTTGCCAAATGGTTGCTGGCCATATCTTAAGGAATGCTAAGATTTTAAAATATAATTGGTACAGTAACCTCCAGAAGTGAAAGTACATGTACAAAGTACAAGTTACTTTTGTTGGGTTTATTCCTTTTTTTTCCCTCCTCCTTTGCAAACATGTTGTGTTCTGTGTCATTTTCCAGTGGTGGAGGTACTTTCTGAGTGCTGCTTGCTATCGTACATGGCCAGAGTTGAGAACAGGCTGTCGTTCCTTTTCCGACTGATCAACATCATCAACGTACAGACACTCACACAGGTCTTGTTTCATTTACACCTTGCTACGTTGTCTCAGAAACTCATGGGGCTGATTATTTAGTAAAAGTCCTTTTTATTAGCATTAATGTTACTCTATTTTGAGACATTTAGCATTTAACAGATTTAACAACTGGATTTAACTAACAAAAAAAAAAAAAAAAATATATATATATATATATATATATATATATATATAAATATAAAAAAAAAAAAAAACTTTGATTTTTTTCTCCCTTTTTTTTTAAAAAAAAATTTAATCTTTT
>VUQK01007267.1:8994-23266 GCA_015106715.1 Bujurquina vittata | reverse complement strand
AGTGATGTAGTTCTGCAGTCACACACCTCCGAGGAATATATTAAAGGGTTCTCCCTATACAGTGATTCTCAGTTAATGCCTTTTGGGGGTGGTGGTGTTGTGGTGTGTGTGTTTTTTTCTTCTTTCTTTTTTTTAATTATTCATCTGAACCATTTCTTAAAAGCTCATCCAGCTTCCATATATGCCCTGTTAACATTTAAGTTGTTGCTGAGTTATTGATTCCCACCCACCCATATTTGTGTGTTCACACTCACAGAGCTGCCAGAATCCCATGTGTTATCATCCAGAGCAACATCTGGTTTGCCTGTAGCAGGGGACGCACACACGGACAGCAGCGAACACCCAGCCGAGCCGGTTCAGCCTGAGCAGGGAGACGAACTGAGCGACAGGATGACGGCCAGACACATGTCCATCAAAGAGAGGTGAGCATGGGAGTGTGCTAGGCTGTTCATTTTAGGGTTAGGCTAGGAGCAGGCATTTTCAGCTACCGCTTCCTATAGCTCGGAAAATGGTCCCCGTTTGTTGGTAATAAGCCTACAAGATCAAGGCTAAAGAAAGAAGCCCCCCTTTAATCACTCTTTGCACTATAAATGGGAGTACTGGGGGCAAGGGCAAGGCTGCAGCGTCCGCTGAGTATTGGATTCTTAAGCGAACCCTTACATAAGTCCTGTTATGTCACACTGCAATAATTGAACCATCCTGCTGGTTCGATTGGTAAACACAATTCACTAATCACGCTCTAAATTGACTGATGACATAATGGTTACATATGAAGTGGTGTTAAAGGATGGGCAGTCTGTTCTAGTCACTGTGTTTTCTCCAACATCTGACTCTTTGACTGTGTCGGGACTTATTTGAGTCGCTCCCACTTTCAAAGCATTTCTCTGGAGCGCGGGTTTGTATCCCAGATACAGCTGGCAAGTTGTATTCAGTGCCACTTTCATCCTGTTTTTGCCATTGTTGTGTAGCCCTGGGGACAGAACAGGATATTTCCTCGCTGGGTCACAGACGGGTGCTTGCGATGATGGCGCACCCTGACCTCTCACTTTTATTGGTCCTGTCTGCCCCCAGCTCAGAGATGAGCGCTCGATAACTGAACCTCGGTTCTCGTTCACACTTTGGTTTTAGATTATGTTAAATGTCATCCCAGTTTTCCTTAAAACAATTAACAAAATAAACTAAAAATTATATATTCATTTTTTTTGTTTTGTTTTTCTTTAAATTTTATATTTATTTCAAGAATAACAATTCTTACTGCTTTCCATGTTCAAACCAAGCCTAGTTCCTATTATACTGACTGGCTTCTTTCAGGAAAGTCTAATTGGACCAAAGCTGTCATTGCTCTGTGCTGGATCCACGACTGTACACTGTTTACTACTGTGGCTCCCAAATAGCATGCTCGCTGCCTGTGCTTAGCGTCTGCTGCCTTCTCATTCATAAATGCACAGGAACACGGCGGTTTTCAGAGGTGTTGATATGCGTGAATCTCACTGGGGCCACAGGTCTCATTACAAATCAGTTTTTATCTCCTTAAAAGCTGCTTCCAGGAAATGTTATGTGAACTGCCTTTGCTTTGACCACTGTTACTGCTGCTGCTACTGTATAAAGCTGCTGGTCAATCTGGAACCACTACTGATGTAGCTCAAAATGTGAAGATTTTAATCTTTATTGTGAATCATTTGTTTTAACATGCACTGACAATAAAAATGGGCTAAATGTGCTTGTTTTTGAAAGAAAAGAGCATCTATTTTAAATTCAAATGCTGTGGCTGCTGAAAGCAAGCCCGAATCTGCTAAAATGCTGAATTTATCATTCGTCACACATTTGCAATCAGTTTTGTTATTTTGAATTAAGACTCTGCTTTTTAGCCAACATTAAAAACATTATCAGCATGTCTTTAAAAGACATACATGTATAATGCATATGCAAATAAAGCTCAGTGTTCAGTTTATTAAACCATTTATGCCATGTTACATTTGGCCAAAAGTTTCAAAATCATGACTCTTCAGTCCCATAAATATTCTTGACTATATTTGAAAACATTGACAAAAGGATTCTTCATGGTTCTCCGTGTGTTTTTAAGCACTGCTCTAAATATTATCTGTACAATACGACCTCTGAGCCTTTCACCTTCCCCCCCCCCCTTTCAGAGTCGCCTTGTTGAAGAAGAGCGGCGAGGAAGACTGGAGGAACAGGATCAATAAGAAGCAGGATGTGGTGAAGATCGCTGTGGGCGAGCAGCACGCTCAGCTTTGGGAGGTGGAGCAGAGCTTCAAGAAGAAGGTAACCACCTGCCGTGAGCACTCACTGCTGAATTAGCACCTCAGAGAAGCCTGACTTTGTCCCTCATATCGCTCATGATTTTGCACATAGTGATAAAATGAGCTCAAACACATGAACATCTCCAGGGAACTGCTTTTAACTGTCACTCCTTATATCCACGAGTCCTGAATGCAGAACTGCTGCAGAGGGTTGGGTCATTTGATTTGATCAACTGTGTCGCATTATGACAGCAAGTATTTCCTGTTTTGTTCAGGTTTTTTTTTGTTTGTTTTTGTTGGTGAGATCGTGCCGTCTTAATTTCCTATTGCTGACTTGTAAAAGCATCAAAGGGCTGACCAGCATTGAATAAGCGGCCGTGCGCAATAAAGCTAAAAAGGCATGTGTTAACAATTTTGGATATCTCTAAACAGAGAGGTTGTGTATTGTCTGTGTCTTTTGATCTTTCGCTGTCTTCTCTTCTTCTGTCTCAAACAGCTGTTGCATGTTTTTGTTCTTGGACTGTATCAAGAGATAATCTGCATGTGGTCATTCCAGCGGTAAAATACATGCTGTAGTGTCTAGATCAGTCATGCTGTTTTTATTTCCTAAATATGGAAGCCTGCGGGTGCCAGTATTTATGTCGTCCATCGTCTGTTTTCATTGTTATGTTCATGTGAAATTAAATGCACACAATTCAAATCAAAACTCAGCCTGCTGCTGTGATGGTGGCTTCTAATAAACTTTTTTCTAAACTTTTGAAGTATTCTAACATTTCAACTCAAATTTCTAATACATAGTGAAATCCTTTTTATGACCGTATAATCCCAGGCCTGTTATGTGAAATTCATTATCAGGGAAACAGTCAAAAAGGCAGTTTCTAGTTTCCAGCTTGTCTTCAACTTCAGGTTGTACATTGTGAGGCTCATTTCTCTTGTAGCAAAAGTGAACGTAGGTAGGCCGTAATATTCTTCCTAAACTAAATTTTGATGAAAGTGTATGAATTAGAATGTTTTCAAGTATGAAATGCAGATTTGATTCTGGAGACAAATATTGACCGACTATATTGACGGCCCAGTGATGAAACCACACATCGTCAGCATGGTATGCTGGGGGCTTTGACATTTCTGTGTCACAGACTCTAAACTCTGCTGTGCTTTTTAATGTCATGTATAATATAAAGTCTTCTGCATGTTGACCTTTTTATAATTTTTAAATTGTTACATAATAAGGATGAAATATCATTTGAAAACACAAAAGGCATGAATAAAACTCATCTGAACAATGTATATAGAAATGTAAATATCAAAAGATAAATATCGTGGCAACAGTAGCTAATCAGTCAATTTAATTCTCATGTTTGGATGCAACAAATGGAAATCCATAAGACCTGTTTGAATAATTACTAGTGACCGTAATAACTAACTGTCCTGTAAAATGTAGCCTCTGTATTGAGTCATGTCTGGGTCTTTTGTTTCTACTCAGCTGCATGCTGCATGTTAACTTTCACTCTTCTGTTTGTCTCTGTTTCCACGTCCTTTACCTTTTCAAAGAGAAAATAAACCTGATTTTGTTTCCTCTGCATGTTGACTGTGTTTCTGTGTTTTTGAAGGAAGGGTTGGGTCAGGCACAGTACATGCACCTCTCTGTTTAGACATGTTCAGCTGCCATGCCGCAACTGTTTTTGTTTCCAGCAGCTTATCAGGGTTTCCTCAGCTCAGCTCCACAGCTTGACCCATACATATTCTCATTTTGGGTTTTCAGCTTGTTTAAGGTCAGGAAGTGCTTTGCCTACAAAGCTTTGATTCATTATGTGATCAGACCCAGTGGGTTTGAGGAGCCTTTTTTTAAAGATATAATGTCTTGATCTAATTAGGAAAATCTTTAAAGACTTAATCAAGTTCAAGTGATGACTGAGCTCAGGTCAAGGGGAAGGACAGTTGATGATGTTCATTTTTTTCTCGCGTCCTCCAATTCATCCGAGCCAGTAGATATGATTCTGCAGGTTTCCTGTTTTGAATCAAAGAGGAGCAAAATGTGAAGATAAAGCAGATCCAGGACAGTCAGAAAACAGCAGCAGCAGAGCAGAATAAAGGCTATTTGACAACATGGGTTCTTGATGGGCCTTCTGTTTACTGCACGTGTGCAGTAAACCCATTTTGTAAAGATTTCGTAAAGATTTTGGCCTGTGTGTGAATTGAATGCTGGGAAATGTCCCTTTTCTTTGACTGCTCGTCTGTAGGATGATGAAACGATGATGATGATGATCGATGGGTTTGCTGTGTCCGACCAGCTCTGGGTAAGGCCATCGTGCGAAACCCAAATCCCACGCACACACACACACGTGCACACTGTGCACACTGTGCACATATTTGTCAAATACATTCATATTTGATTCATGATCAAATTTTTTACATCTTTAACTTTGTTGCCGAAAACTCATTCTTTTGATTATTGCATCCTTGGGGGGTGTGTGTGTGTGTGTGTGTGTCTGTTCATTCCTGCGGTGGTGGCTCTATGTGGGTGTGTCATTTTTTTACAATCATGTTGACATTTGTGTAATTATGTTGTGCACCTCATCCCACCACTGCTCATCAGGTTTCACATTTAGCATTGTGTCAATGATTTTCTGTTCTGCCTTACACACTGAATTTATTTAAAATGTGAGTTTAAAATTTCCCATTTATCACAATCATTTTGGCATGTAGGCTTTGTTTCTCTAATGGACTCACATTTATAACAAACAATTCTTGAGACGTAAGGACTGTCTGAAAGTTGGTGTCCAATCCCCGTCTCTGTCTTTGTGTATAAAGAGCCCGGAATAAGAAATGCAGTATAAAATATTCAAACTGAGGAAGATCATCAATAAAACATTGGAGGGAAAATTTTAAAAATGCGTGAATTAAACATTGAAGCTTGTTTACATTCTAAAAACACAAAAATGACACAATTCTGTAAATTCAGATTATAGTGCATTAGTGCAGCGCCTTCTGCTGCTTTCTTGAGAACCGCTCAAGTTACTGAAACCAAAAAGTAAACAAAAAATAAATCCATTGAAATAAAAACATGTCATTGAGATCAAGACTGTGAACTTTTTTTATATCTCGTTCTCCTTTTGAGGTCTGTTTGATGGTTCAAATCTGAGATTAAGGTTGAGGTTGGGGTTCAAGTTTAGCACGTAGTTATGATGGTTAAACTTGCATGAGAACCACCTCACCAAACGAGGTCAGACTCTCTCAAATGCAGTGCGCTTACTCAGCAATCTGCCCACCAAGTTTGGACCAGATAGAACGAATGGTACATGGGCAGATAGTAACTGACTTAGAACTAGTAAATAAATCTATCTGTTACTAATTAAAGTGTTTTGGGGGAAAAAATATAAAGTAAAGGGACACCAGTCGTCAGCAAGAGGAACAGAGATCTTTTATGGGACATCCACAGGGCGGGATTTGTTTGGAGTGTGTTGCTCTGAAGCGGTTGGTTGCTAGCAACCATTGCAGGCTCTGGTAGCCCTCTAATGTATTTACTGCCCCCTCATACTGTGTGTCAATCAGCAGATTGGGAGTTGCTTTAATTGCTGGTCTTGTAATTGAGAAGAGTTTAACTCAGGAACCGCTCACTTCATGTTGCCAATGGTTATTTTACTCAGCATTGCTTGAAATCGCCGCATTGCTGCACATCACTAAAACAGACGGTGACTATCTTGTTACTTTTGCTGCTACCAAGTAACTAAAAAAATAATCATATGATTCACAACAATGGCAAATAACATGCCTGGCAGGTTAGAGATTAAAGGTTTAAACCTAAATAACTGCTGCTTTGATTTGTTACAACAAAATGAGGGTTCTTTTAAAGTAACTCAAAATTGGTTTCTTTTTAGTGTGTGTTGCACCTCCTGGATAACACAGGCTGGAATACTCTGACTTTTATTTCCTAGTGTGAGTCAAGCCCAGGAAATGAGTGGAAATTATATTGGTTACTACACTGTTATATTTGGAGCCTCCAACCCTCAAACTGAGGTCATCCTAATGGTTCATCTGTGATGCAATTTGTTATTTCCTAAAACTCAGTGGAAATTCTCCAAAGCCATAGAGGTCATTGTACAGTTGTTTTTGCCAAACAGTTTCACACTACATGTAACTAGAAAACTGACTAAAGCCTGGGCGTTTGTTTCCCGTGATGCCAGTATTGCTAAGATCCCAGCTTCAGGCCTGCAGCTGCGATACTCCTGATGATCCATGTGTTTGTGTGCATTTCCTCTTTCTGTGGCTTCCATAGGAGCCAGTGTTTGCTGCTACTTTCTCTCCTCCTCCCGAGTCTCCTTCCAATACGTCTGAATCAGCCAGCCAGGTAGGACATGGCACCATGTCTTGCTGCATTGCATCGCATTGCTTACTTGCTCACACACCTACTTGACAGAACTGAGTGAAATCTAGCCACACATTACAAACTTTACTCTCAACTTTATTCTCTGCTGCTCATTAGCCACCTCACTGTGGTTAATGTGCACTATTCACTGTAAAGGTTTTGCTATTTTAAACTGAAACATACAGTTAGGTTCATAAGTATATAGACTGGTGGATTTTTTATTTATTTATTTTTTTGTAATTTTGCCTCAACACCACCAGTTACTTTTGAGTCTCTGTTAGCAGTTCATTAGCAGTTAGTTAATGAACTGTTAATGAGTCAATTAAAGCTGAAAGTCAGCACTTCAGTCGTTTGTACATTACCAGAGAGGACTTTAAATCAGAGTCAAAACTAAAAAAAAAAATCTCGTAGTGGCAAATCTATTGTGGCACTTTTTTTGTCTTCTTCAGTCACAAACCTTTATCAGCATAGTGGCACCCCTGCAGCTTCTCATGCTTGCGCAGAGCTTGCATCTTTTCTTCCATCTTTTCATCCTTAATCCTCACCTTTTCTTACCTTCCTCATCCATCCCTCTGGGTTTGAAGGCCACCAGACCTCGCAGACCTCTGCAGGTGGATGACAGACACCCCTGGAGACGGAAGGTGACCCTGTTAAAACTATACACAGCTTGCTCTGCAATTCCTCCCCTCCCACTCACCTATGGCAGCCTCTGTGCAAACACTCAGCAATCTAAGCTTCAGTCAGGATTAGCACCTTAAGTTGCTGTCTGCTATATTCAATAAATTTCTTCAGATGTAGGTGAAGGTCTTCAGGGCTGTGTGAGGCAAAATGATGCATTTGCTGAGTCTTTGTTCAGTTAGGACATTTTAGTGTTTGTGAATGTGGAAAATTTAAACAATAAGTTGCAACAAACCGTAACGTGTAGTGTAAGATGCAGTCCTGTCTCTATTTTGATGGGTAGATTTTAGCAACGCTTGAATAGAGTTTGATGGCTAATATCAGGGGTGTCAAACTCAAAGGGCCACACTGGAAAATGAGAATCACATCGGAGCCAGACAGTTTTTTGGCAAGTCCACACAGTGTTTGATTTTTGTCCACACAAAATCCCAATCCAATGAGCTCCTTGACCGCCATTTAGCCAAACAAAATCATGCATTGTAATTCTACAAGGAGGCAGCCACACATCTGACCACAGCGTGATTCAAAAGCCAGAATATTATAGGACACTGGGGGCATTTAAACAAAGTCTCAGGAAGCTATCTTTGACTGTTTTACTTTACCTGCGCTTTAGCCTTGCCTTCTGGAGCCAAAGTTTCTCCACATAAATACATAAAAGCTGTGAATAAACTTTGCAGTTTCTCTCATTCACCCTTCCTCCTGTGATTATGTTTGCCTCCACAGCTTCATTTCAAGGTTTAGCGCCAATGCATATTTTGCTTTAGTTGTCTTTCTCTTTACAGTTCGGCTGCTTTCTGAAACTTCAGTCCTATGGCTCCAAATCTCTGCGGGTGTGTGGATTCAAATTAGAGGCTATTATTGGAAAATCGAGATTGTATCGTAGCAAGTGGATACATAAGACGCATTGGGCCTCCAATTGCTCTTTAAACTGTCTGCCTTTGGCCTCACCTTTACTGCTGTCGTTTACTGCAGTGAAAGTACCGTAATCAGTGTTTAGTTTGTGTTGTGCCTAGTTATTGTGTAGCTACAACTAAGCAGCATAAAATTTATTGATGGTTAAACATGTTCTGTGGCCAGATTAGAATTTGTGAAGGGCTGAATTTATCCTGTGGGCTTTGAGTTTGACAAAGGCTGGAATGATTGCAGCAGTCTAAAACAATATTTTAATAAGCTCTTTTATGAATGAAATTTGAGTAAAAGTAGGGAAAAGGTGGGTTAACTATTCACGATACGGTCCCTGGAATTCATCACTCATTACAAACGACGCAATAAGGTGCCTGAGACGCATCCCCTTACACTTAACACTAACTTGTCTTCCCTCTTTTCTCAGAGGGTAGCAGAGACTGAGATGGAGTCTCAGAGGATCGATGCTCACATGTCCATCGAGGAGAGGAAACAGCTGATCGTGGCCCAAGAGGAGGCCTGGAAGACCAAAGGCCACGGAGCCGCCAACGACTCGACCCAGTTCACTGTGGCTGCACGCATGGTGAAGAAAGGTCAGAGGGCCAAACAAACGCACGCTTTCCCCGTTCCAAAGGCATACGGATACGTGTTGAAATGTAGTGCAGCAGAGAGTTAAGTCCGCAGTTCAGCCTCAGCTATGTGCCCTAAATCCTTCACAGCTCGCGTCTCAGTTAGCAGCCTGGGGATAATGATTCCCGTTTTCCCTCCATTAGGCCAGAGTAGCTGCTCCAAAACTTTTGCTGAAACAAAAAATGATTTAATGGTTGGACCTTTCCCCATTAGCTCTGCACTCAGCCTGACGTGGCAACTGATGGAAGTTTTCATTACTGACTGCTGCTTATTATTGCTGAGCGGTTTAACACACGACACGTGTGAAGACACCACACCTGTTTTTGTGTAAGCCTACAAACTGATGTCAACACAGACCATCTGCCTGTTTCCAGCTGTTGATTTAGAAAAGTAGAAAAAGTGAAAGCTGTGAAAACGGATGAATGTGTGTTTTGCTAAAGTCTCAGCCTGTCTGTTCCCTTCTAATTGTAAGTGTGTCATTGCGCATGTGTGCGTTTGTGTGTTCCTGCAGGTCTGGCCTCCCCTGCTGCTCTTCAGGCTCCTGCGCTTTCCAAATCCAAGAACGGCAGCGTTGCCATTTCTAAACCACAGGACGGTCAGTTGCACTGCACTCCTGCATCCTCTGTTACATCACCCTGCTTTCATGTTAGCGGATGAGTTAGCTGGGCTTTTTCAGTCAGTCTGGTTTAGAATAATCACGTTACTTTGTTGTTGAACTCTGATATGATGAACGTAAACATTTTGATGTTATTCTTAGTCAGATCTCATTTAGATGTTGTGTAACGGATTGTTTTTTTGCTTTTCTTTCCAAAGACATGGAAGAGATGTCTGATACTGAAGGTTTATTCTCTTTGTGTTTTTGCTATTTATCATGATCATCAAAACCACAAATATCACCAACACTAATGTGACGGATGTTGCGGTGAGACTTCTATTAGGCTGTGAAGCTTAATAGAACAAACTCCATGGGATGGTGTCCACCTGAATTAATGTGCATGAGTCTGAAGTGCTGAAGAGTTCATATTCAGTGGCCTTGGAAATGCTTGTGATCATGTTCAGATTAACAACATTGTGACTGCAACTTTTCATCATGCTCATTATTCAGTCAACAACAGCATTAGTGGTGATATGTATGAGCAGAGCTTCAGACTGTTGACTCTATCATGTGTATGTGTGTGTATGCAGAGATCAAGGCCATGCCGGACCTGAACCTGGAGTCAGACAGGAAGCTGGATAACTTGGAGTCATTCCTAGGCAAACTCAACAATAAAGGTGAGTCCTGTACAGCACCCCAGCACTTAGTGAGGCATTTAGCTTTCAGCATTAGTGGTGCATGTTTACATGTAAATATGGAAGCTGATAGCTGCACAGGTGGTGCAAGGGATGTCTCATTTATTTCTACAAGAACATGAGAGATGTATCAAGCACTTTTACTGAAACGGACAAATCTATATAAAGTGTAAAAATTGTCATTTCGTAGGTCATATTTGAATGCAGTTTCTCTTTCAGGAGCTGCTACAAAACTCTGTTGCACATTTCATTCAAATTTTAGAAACTTTTCACTGGTTAAACTCAGATCTTTTCACTCAGATGGTAATAGTTCAGTTTGTTTGCAGTGGGTTTGTGTGAGAATCTGATCCATATTCATCTGCTGCAGATCAGCGTGTTACCTGCAATAAAGAGCAGCAGGCCACACCCTTAAACATGAGCACCAACTGGCACAGAAACTAAACCATGTGCTGCTGTGGACACAGGCAGCAGCATCACAAATGTTAGACACCTGAAATAAAATGAAAGTCAGTTGAGTTCTGTGCTGTATGAACCACTGCACCAAAAACAGAAATTTACCTCGCAAAACACAAGTTGTTTGTTTACCTGCGTTGAATGGTTAGTTATTGTAATGTAATTAAGAGCCATCTCTGTCTGTCTGTCCTCAGTGTCTGGACTACCAGAAGCGACCATCTCAGTGACAGAGAAGAAAGTAAAGGAAGTAATGACCCTTGAAGATGAAACTTTTTCCAAGTTCTACCGCCAAGTCGAGGAACTTCCCTCCATCACCAACAAGGTGGAGATAGATGACGACTTCGATGCCATCTTCGGCCCTCAGGTGCCAAAGTAAGCTGTCAGTGCCTGATGTAGTTTTGGCTCATTGGTGAGTGTGTGGTTTGTTCCTGTTAACCGTGACCTTTTACCTGTGACCTCTCTGCAGGCTGACCTCAGAGATGGTACAGCACAAGCGGTCAGTGCGCCCAGCGCGTAACGTCCAGTCCTCCAAGAACCCTCTGAAGATGCTGGCTGCCAGGGAGGATATCAGACATGAGTACACAGAGCAGAGGCTCAACATCGGCCTGCTGGAGAGCAAAAGGATGAAGGCAGAGAAGAGTGAGTGAGCATGGCTCAGGAGACCTGCACTCTCCAGCACAAAGATGTATTGACTAATTCATAGTGTTTGTTTCCATGCAACAAAAGGGGACAGTATAGCAGCAGTCGCACATAGAAAGGACCAATTGTATCATGTGCTCTAAAACCATGTGCACTTGCTTTGAGTCAGCCCTCATGCGGCTTTGGGATGTGAGCTGACGTGCGTGTGTGTGTCCTATTCCTGTCATTGTGCAGAGCCTTGTTTATGAGCTGCACGTGCTCTACGACTGTGACGTCAAAGAACCCACACACTCTTTGTTGTGTAACCTCCTCCTTCAGCTTCTCTGACAACATTAAGTCTTCTATACCTGTTGTAACAGGAAGCTTTGCGGTCATGATTGAAGTCCTCTGTGTATCTGGCTCCTGTTTCTATACAGTATAAGAACAAAGAGGAATGAGTTCAAATTGTGTCGTTTGTGTTTTCTTTCAGTCTCACGTCTGTTCTTTGTGCTCTGCTCTGTTCCCTGCAGTGAATAAGAACTCTGGTTTCTCTGAAGTGGCTCTAGCTGGTTTGGCCAGCAAGGAGAACTTCAGCAATGTCAACCTGCGCAGCGTCAACATCTCAGAGCAGATGTCCAACAACAGCGCTGTGCCTTACAAGAAACTCATGCTCTTGCAGGTCAAAGGTCAGCCAAGTGGAAATACTGTTAACACACAGTCACAACTGGATTCTTTTCATTTCACTGTACCATATTTAATGTAATGTTCCTCTACATCCCTGTTAGATTCTGACAGGTTTCTGAGGTTTAAGTTCAGATGTGCTTGTGATGTATTACACGCATAGCTTATTTTGAGCTTTCATCAGTAAGCTACTTTTCTTGAAGCAAAATGGCATTTTGCTGCAACAGTGTTCCTCTGAGGTTGCACTTACACTGCAGACAACTACGTCCACTGCAAACTACGTCCACTAGCAGTGCACAGCAAGCCATGTTATTTCTCAGACAATTCCATCCAACCTGCAGAGGTCAGTTTAGTGACTCCAGTCAGCAGAGGTGAAATACAGCTGAGAGGTAAACCAACCTCATACATATGCTTGAGGACCATGTACTGTCTAGATTTTCAGTATTTTCTAATTGCAGTCAGTGAGATTTGTCGTTTAATGTAACAAAAACCAGTTCACACAAAACTCTGGTGGATGCTTCCTCAGGGGCGTCCTTCCCAGAGGATATCTAAAACTGGAGACAAGAGTTGCTCTATTCTGTTGTCTTTGCCCCTCCTCCACATCTCTGTCGGTGACAGCTGTGGCTCTAAATCATTCTCCCCAGGTCACCTCGCACCTACCCCAGATTGATCCACTCCTCTAAATCCTACTGTCTGTAATCCAGAGTAAAGCCCACAGCCCTGGGGCTCCCGCTTTGTTTGGAGGTTAGCGGTCCCTACCCTCATAGTTGACAGTGTTGCTTAATCATTTGGATGCATTTGTCTTATAAGAAAGTACCAAACTACAGTAATCAGAGGTTCTTATTACAAAATATTAGTAAGGCAGATGAATACACATAACAGTACATGCGCAAATTGGATCGCACATCTTTGCTCTGTGAATATAAGTACAGTAAACCAGGCAGAGCAATAATCAGTGGTCGCTCTTATGGCACCTGTCTGTGTGAAACCAGGCCGACGGCACATCCAGACCAGGCTGGTGGAGCCGCGAGCATCCTCTCTGAATAGCGGCGACTGCTTCCTGCTCATCACGCCACACCAGTGCTTCGTCTGGATTGGAGAGTTTGCCAATGTCATTGAGAAGAGCAAGGTGGGTACCAATTCTGAGTGCTGCAGAGCAGGGATTAGAAAACGGATTATTGTAGGTACACTTAGGTTTGAGTAAAGCACACTTACTGTGAATTGATCAGGATTTTAAAGGCCTCTCTGAACTACAATCAGGTGGAACAAGAGTCTCTGCACCGTATGTGGGACAGGCTTCAAGTGCAGGATGTAAACAGTGTTAGGAGGAAGCAACAGTGCTGCAGCTCAGGAAGAAGTGTGTGTGTGCCTGGTCTGATGACCTTTAGCTGAACAAAGTAGTGACCTAAATCTGGCAGACAGGAAGGCTGTGAGCCCGTCCACTGAATTCATGAGGTCATTTTAGTTCAGTTTGGAATACGGTTGGTTGAAAAGATAACTGGCAAAGTTTAAACAGACATTTCTTGTGTTTGAGGACAATTAAGTTATTTCTTCTTTTTTTTTTGTTATGACCAGTTGTGTCTGTCTCTGTTTCAGGCTTCAGAGTTGGCTAATTTCATCCAGAGCAAAAGAGATTTGGGTTGTCGAGCCAACTATGTCCAGGTCATCGAAGAGGGCATCAACACCCGCAGTCACGCTGTCAAGGAGTTCTGGAACATCCTGGGGGGGCAGTCGAGTTATCAGTGTAAGGATTCAAATCTGGAAAACACGAGGGAGCAGTCCCTGAAACAATAAAAGGGAATCTTATATCTACCCTTTTTCTCTAACAGCTGCAGGAACCCCAGATGAAGACGAGCTGTATGAGGGCGCCATCGTGGAGACCAACTGCATTTATCGCCTGATGGATGACAAGCTGGTCCCAGATGATGATTTTTGGGCCAAGATGCCTCGTTGTTCTCTGCTGAACCCCAAGGAGGTAGGACAAATGAAGTTAAAGCAGTTGGAGACTGTAAATCAGTCTCAGCTTTAAAATAAAGTTTTGAATCCATAGGTGGGTATGCAGGATTTTAAAAATGACTTTTGATGCCCTCTAGTAGTAGAAATGCCATTGCTGCTGAGAAAAGACCCCCTCCTCTTGGTTTTCTGCAGGTTCTGGTTTTTGACTTTGGCAGTGAGATGTACATTTGGCATGGGAAGGAAGTGACTCTGGCACAGAGGAAGGTGGCTTTCCAGCTGGCAAAGCACC
The DNA here is from genome assembly GCA_015106715.1 of Bujurquina vittata. Taxonomy (NCBI): domain Eukaryota; kingdom Metazoa; phylum Chordata; class Actinopteri; order Cichliformes; family Cichlidae; genus Bujurquina; species Bujurquina vittata. The sequence continues at coordinate 9,141 of VUQK01007267.1, read as the reverse complement.
TGTGGAATGGCACCTTCGACTATACAAACTGTGACATCAACCCGCTGGACCCAGGAGAGTGTAACCCACTCATACCCAAGTATGGAGACATATACTACAGCTTAGATGCATGGTTATCTACAGATTTCCATTTGCAGGTCTATGTAC
>VUQK01007266.1:3196-16062 GCA_015106715.1 Bujurquina vittata | reverse complement strand
CTTCGCTCTCAGACTGCTGGATTACTTGCTGTTCCTAGGATACTTCAGAGTAGAATGGGAGGCAGAGCCTTCAGCTTTCAGGCCCCTCTTCTGTGGAACCAGCTTCCCGCTTTGGTTCGAGAGACAGACACCCTCTCTATTTTTAAGATTAGGCTTCAAACCTTCCTTTTTGATAGAGCTTATAGTTAGGGCTGGATCAGGTGATCCTGAACCATCCCTTAGTTATGCTGCTATAGCCCTAGGCTGCTGGGGGGGTTCCCGTGATGCACTGTTTCTTTTACTCACCATATTTTTACTCTGTTTATACTTTACTCTGTTTAATCATTCTCTTTGTCTCTTCCACAGCATGTTTTTGGTCCTCTCTCTCTCCCCTCAGCCCCCCCTCAGCAGATGACCCCCCCTCCCTGAGCCTGGTTCTGCTGGAGGTTTCTTCCTATTAAAAGGGAGTTTTTCCTCCCCACCGTCGCCAAGTGCTGCTCATAGGGGGTCGTTTTGACTGTTGGGTTTTCTCTGCAGTATTGTAGTGTCTTTACCTGCAATACAAAGCGCCTTGAGGCGACTGTCTGTGTGAATATGCGCTGTATGAATATAATTGATTTGATTTGACCGTGTGCCCCATTCTTATTCGTTTCACCTGTTTCATCTGGTATATCTTGTCAGTTCATGTACCAACATTTTTTAGAAAAATACAGTGGAATTTATGTTTTTATCTTTGGTATGTCTTCACAGTTTGTGGCTCCAGAACTACATCAAGTTATTTTTCTCATATCTATTTTTAAAACAAGCATTCATAAGTTGGATGGTCTGTTAGTTTTATTTATGTAGTTCCAAATGCCCACAACAGTCCATCAAGGCACTTTGCATTGTAAGGGAAACACCACACAATACTACAGAGAAAAGCCAACAAAACAAGCCCCTGTGAGCAAATCGTCCTTTTAAAGCAAGAAAGCTCTGGCAGGACCAGGTTCAGGGAGGCGCAGTCATCTGGAGGTTAATAGCAATAACTAATAACTGTCATGAATGAATGACAAACAGGGCATAATGGAATATTACAGCGATAAAAATGGATACAGCCACTGATTAATCTGAGCATTCATAAAAGGTAAATGTTTGTAAATGAGAACTGGTTCTCAAACATTTTACCTGGTAAAATAAAGGTAAAAAACGGATTTTTAAATGAATGAATTAACCTCAGAGAAACTTTAAACCCACTGCTGCTTCTTTTTTTTTGGGAAACCACATTATGGGAACGAGCATGTTGTTTCAAGGTGAAGCGATCTTATCGCCTGCAACAGCTGCATTTCTATCTCATTTACCGAGCTTTCCAGTCACTGTTTATGGTGTGAGTGCCAGCGTTGGCCTGCTAAAAACTAGCTGGTTCTAAGAAATGGTTTTAAATGAAGTTTTATTTTCATCAATAAACCAATGCTACAAATCCATTAAGCCCAACACAAACATTTACAGAGAGTGGTCAGAAAAAGAGAAACTATCCTGCGAGCAGCTCTTTTCTGGAGCCTGTCCAGCTCTCATAGGGTGAGAGGCAGGGGGCACCCTGCAGGGCTGCCAGCCTGTCACAGGGCCGGCACAGCGAGACAGACGACCGTTCACACCTATGGACAATTTAATGACCAACTAACCTGACCCCAAAACTGCATGACTCTGGCCTGTGGGAGCAAACCGGAGTACCCGGAGAAACCCACGAAGACAAAGTCCACACGGAAAGGCCCGGGCCGAGGTGGAGGCAAATCCAGACCTTCTCTGAGGCAACGGTGTTGACCACCACACCGCCAATAAAGTAGTCACTAATCCTGGCAAAGACAAATATCAGACTCATATTTAAGAAAAAAGATATTTAAGTGATAAGGAAGCAGAACAATAAAAATCATGATCCACAAACAGTCCTCCGGCCAGTTTTTCACTTTCTCGGACCGTGCGTCTCTTTTCTCAGTTTTGTACACAACACATTGAAGCTTGAAGCAGAGGGGCTTCAGCAGCAGACCACCACACCGGGTGCCACTCCTGTCAGCTAACAACAGGCTGCAACTCACACAGGCTCACCACCCAGAGACTGGAGAAACAGGGCCGGGTCTGATGAGACTCGACCTCTGATGCACTATTAAGCTGCTCGGGTTAGAATATGGCATTCACAACACGACAGCATGGACCCACTCTACCTTGCACCAGGCTGCTGTCATGGTGTGAGGGATATTTTATGTGTGAAGATATTTTATTGACACACTCTGTGCCCCTCAGCACCAACTGACCTGACCTAACCCACTATTTGTTAAGTTATACAGTACCTAAAGTGTTCGGTGGATTTGTTTTAGTCTTTATTTGGCAAGGTGGTGCAAAGAGTAGGCAGGACTCAAACCCAGGCCCTGCATCAAGGACTCGGTCGTATCCTATAGATCTCATAGTACAGTACCACATTATCCTAACAGAGCGCTCTGCCCCCAGACTGCAGGCTCACTTATGAGATTCCTCTTTCAGGAGGAAACTCCTTGTCACCATTTCTCACCACCATCATGTCTGAAAACACCTGGTGTTGTCTGCCGCCCTGTCCATGCTCTCCCCAGAGACTGATCTGTGTGTGTCTGCGTCAGCCTCCCCAGAGACTTTGTTTTTTACCACAGAGCTGGCTAACCCAGAGACTATATACTTCTGAGCATCCTGAGTGTTCTGAGCCAGAGCTGGTGCTGCCAGCTCCTCATGACATCAGAACTGTCTAAACCAGTGCTATCAGATCCAAAACTGCAGACAACAACGTGTCCAGACGGCCTTGTGCAGGCCCAGCCATTGTGTCTAGAAATCCCTGAGCCTTCAAGAATCCAGAGCTGTCAGCTTATCCTGACTTGTCTGAGCCTGAGCCAGAGGGTCTCATGTCACCTGAGCCCATTTCTCAAGCTCCAGCATCCAGACTTCCACTGGCCATCCACAAGACCTCCAGATGGACTCTGCTACTGTACCTTTGCTGACAGCCACCTGCCAAGCTTTCAGAGCACGGGTGGGCAAACTGCGGCCCCTTGGGCCACAGCCGGCCCATTGGTCTTTTAGTCTGGCTCCCAAAGATTGGTATGGAATTGCCTAAATCAAATCATATCATAATTATGACTGATGTCGAGGATTCTGAGAAGACCACAGTTGGATGGACTGGCAGAAACAACAGTGTTCCTTTTAAAAACATATATTTTTGGCCACAGTGGCTTTTATTTGTGGTGGGGAGAGACAGGAAATGGGGGAAGACAGGCAGGCAGGCCAGGACTCAAACCTGCACCGCCACGTAACATTTGCATGTGGCTTCTCCACTGAGCCACTCTGTAACGCCTTTTTTACGTTTACGTTTGATTGGTAGAAACTGGAGTACCCAGAGGACAACTCCTCACAGACAGCTCTGAGGCTAAAAGCTTCCTTCGGTGACCACTGTGCTGCCTTCTTTTACAACCCAAAAGGTTGGAAAGCCCACTGAGCTGAATGATTGGAAATTGTTACACATAAAAAATGTAAAAAACATAAATAAATCCCTGATACCTTTAGTGGGATTAGAAGGGGAAAAGCACTTTCCAATTATGACACTAAATCTAAATTTAGAATTTCGAGGAGCTTGTATAGTTGAAGACACCAACTTATCATCCAGCAGAGGGCGACACATTCACACAGGACTGAGTTGCAGAGACGCAACGTCAGTGTAGAAACAGCCAGTCTGTCAAGGTTACTTTATATAGTCTAAAATCCAATTAGATTTGATTGTTTATGCAGATGCATTTTAATGTCCTGGCCCCCTTACGTCTAAAGACCGTACTCTGGGAGCAGATAAGCTAAATGTGAAGAGGATGTAAGGAGCAGATGTAAAGAATAAAACATTACTCATGTGCTAGTGGTGACATCAACGCACAATTTACAAAATACAGTTTAGTTTGCGCTGGATTCTGGTTTGTCTGCAGCTTCCCGCTCCAGCTGGCGCTGTTTGATTCAGTGAATCACACTTGACACAGGTGATCCTGTTCTCATTCATCGGTGTCTCGTGAAAAGGTAGAATTGTCCTCTCAGCAGTTAAAAGGGAGCCGCAGTGCAGGCTGTTTATTTAAAAGGCTCCTCTTTCAAAAACTGCCCATCAGCTGCGCTGTACCGCTTCCACAGATGACCTATGGAAATCCATTCTTGTTTTATATATTTGCAAACCTGCAGGCTTTAGCTTAGTTCAGTCACTCTTACATGTGTAGTTCTTAATTTCTCAGCATGTACAGTGTGTACAGTGTGTACAGTGTGTACTTCAGTGTGTACAGTGTGTACAGGGTGGCATTGAACATGTTTTTTGCATGCAAGTTTCCAGATATCAATGAGCTTATTATTATGGGGTGGCTGTGGTTCAGGAGGTAGAGAGGTGGTTCAATTCCTGGCTGCTCCAGTCTGTGTGCCAGGAATTGAACCACCAACCTTGGGTAAGATACTGAACCCCAGGTTGCTCTCTGATGTAGCTGCTGGAGGGTGAATGTTCTCAGCTGGAGTAGAAAAGAAGCAGTTCATTTTCCATTCAGTCCATTAGGTGTTCAAAGAAAACATCTGATAATAACTCGATAACTCAGCCGCTGTGCTAGAAATGATCTTAAGACTAAAACGATACAAACAAGGATTTTTCTCTCCCATAACGACCTTGATTAAATAAAAACATAACGGTTTTGTCAACCCTCAAATATTATTTCCTTACATTTTCATATTACGCTGTCATTGCGATGTCGCCTTTCCCTTTCAGCACTATCTTCGCTCCGGTGAAACATTTTAGCATCGTCTCAAAAGCCGGACAATTCACCTCTCATCCAGGTCCACGTCTTCAGTTCCAAAACCAAAAGGTGGAGAGTCCCAGGTCCCCTTTGGAGGTGGTCACTGACCCGTTCTTGATCCCGCGTGTCATCACGAGGCCACATGTGGTCGCTGCAGCACACTGTTAGAAGGTTCAGGAAGAGTCCACCTCTGTTCCTGCATCTCAAACCTACACAAATGTTCCCTTTGGGCTATTTAAAGACCCCAAAGTAACTGTGTGTGCCTTTATGATGGCCAAAAGCTAACGTATATGCAATGTTTGTTCTTGGGTTTTGTTCTGTTTTTTTCAGGTGCATTACCACGAAACTGTCTGCAAAGTAGGGAAAAAAGTATGTTTGTGCACTCTGGAGTCTTCATAATGCATCACGTTTACTTGGTGCACTTTGTCACAAAATATATTCATGAGTTTCCTGTGTTAAACTCAGATTTCTGATCAAAACATGGAGAATGGTTATTTAACACGTACATTTGGATATAAGGGCTCCCTGAGCACACAGCTCCCAACAACCACTTGTGATGCAAGGATAATGTTAAATCAAAATCAGATCATTACAGTGTTGAAGCAGGGTGTTTTACAATTTGTATAACGATGAAAAAACAGGCTTGATAGACTGTACAAAATTAAAACTATGTCCCAAACACCAGTTCTGCCCTTCATTAGTGAGATTCATTACATGTCAGCCGCTTCATACGTACTTTGCCACGAGCCAGTCTATCACATATCTGTGATGTCATGCTCTGCCATTCTTCACAAATGTTTTCCAGCATCTCTTCGATGGAGGGATTTTATTCAAATCCTCCAGAGGTACTGTGCTGGATGGGAATCAACACTTCAGGCCTCAGTTTTTACTTCTAGTGCAGATGTAGGAAAATCCTTCTGCCAAACATACGTGGTATTTATCCACACCCCATAGCCGCCCTGTCCCCCCTGTGCAGGTGCGGTGGGCATCCTAAGCCTAACATGCTAAAATACATTTACGTTTCATCCTGTCTCAAAAACTGTATAATTTTATCATTTATATGTTTGAAGAGCCTCTAAAACAATCATTTCCATTAACAGTCCCCAGGCCAAGTCCGATTATTGCTCTTAAGGCTCCTTCTCTACTTCCTAGCCACAAATGCAACCGTGTTGGAGCTTAAGGTTCTGCAGCTATTGATGCACCGTCATTTCACCTTTTAGTTTTAGTAGGTCTTATTGCACAATGTAGCTCATCCTGGACAGTTCAGGGCAAACATCAGAGTGCAAACCCATCTTTTTTTAGTTGAAGAGGCTGCTCTTATAAGGGCGGTGTTCTTCTTCACAATCAAATGCATTCAGACTTTTCCTCTCTGGCTGGTTTTTCCTGAGTGAATCCTTGAGACAAGAGTGGGGAAAAAAAAGTGACTGAAGCCTTTCACTCTTTAGTACAAGCACCTGCTCCATCCACTCATGAGCCATGGGCTCGAGATTAAACAGAGAGAGACCCTGTGAGGGAGAAAGCGAATGGAGCTCAGAGGGAGGAAAAAGCAGTTCAGTTCAGCTGGGATGGTGACTGAACAGAGGTCTGGTTCAGCTACTGGCAGCCCCTCAGGGACAATCAGACTGAGATGTGGCCTAGATCCCGGCGCTTCATGCCCACCACCTCCTCCTATTTCCTCTCTCTGGCAGTAGAGTCACTATCTAGACCTTCCATGTCCTGTTTGAAGCGGTGGCCAGGATATGGATCGAGGGCTTGTTGTCTCACTCTTTTTGTTTTCTTTCCTGCCCGCATGCTTCAGAGCACCCAGGCTCCGGTGGTGGCCTGGCCTGGCCTCTCAGTCCACTGTGTCATCATCAACCAAAAGGGAGTCTTTGTACTTACTGCATTTCCTAATAATAAGCACGTTAATATGAGCCATGTATTCCCACAGGAATGAAGGCAGGGGTGCTGGTGATCATCATTTATGCTCAAGGCTGCTGTCCTGTCTTTGCATACATGCTCTGCCGTCCTGTAATAGACCCCTTGGTCCTTGTTTGTGGCTCAAATTGACACATAAGTAATGAGGCTGTTGCCGTATGCAGCACACAGAAGGAGCACTGAAATGCAATCTCTTCCCCATTACATTGATGTGAAATACACTGTGTAGTTTTATGTAGAATATGCAATAAGTTTCAAAATGATGATGATTGTTGCAGCTTGCTTCACTTACTTAACCCTCAATATGACAAGACGTGAATTATAATCAGACAGCAGAGACAACAGTTTTTAGTCATAAAAACATGTTGCATTAGCCATAATGCAGCAAGGATAACTGCATTTCCAACTCTGGTTTCAGTTTGTGGGGCAGAAATTATGTTCTCAGAAACGCTATGAAAGGAAACGCAGGTACAGTTAGAGGGAAGCTGCAGCAGCTGAAACATCTGTTCAAGTACTTTTGACTTATTTAGGTACATTTTGGTATTAAAATGTGGAAAAAAAGAACATTAGCAAATGTATTAAAAACTAAACAAAGAATTGTACGCTCTGCTCTATTTCAGATATTTAAGAAATATTAGAACAAGAAAGGATTTTTTTAGCCCCTTAAAATAGGACTAAATCCCACCCCAACCCACTTACTCCCCCAAGTAATTTTATCTGCTCTTTGCTGACTGGCATATTGATCATGTGAATGAGACATTCTTGCATTAGTGTTCACATGCTTTCATATGCTACTGATGTTACATCATTACTGAAGCTGAACCAGAGGCAGGGTTATCCATAAACTCGTATCAGTGGCTTCCCTTGTGATGGCGCAGGCCTCCTTCCACAGTCCAGTCAGGCCAATTACAGCAAACATAATTAGTCAAATTTGGCAGTGAGTCAGTGGTCTGTGAGATGCAGCGAGCAAACAAACTGAGCTCAGCTGCTTGTAGGTGATAAAGTCTGCACACGCAAAGTCCTGAATTCTGAACAGCACCAGGAATAGGAATTAATTATTTCCAAGGGGGAAAAAATAGTTTTGCATTTTTAGAAATATGGGTCCATTTGTGTAAATATTAACTTTAAGCTCACGTTTTAAAGTTTTACCGTGTGTTGTTAATATATTCTGACAAGTTTCATTCTGTTTCAGTCTTACATAGTGGAGGCATGAGGCACCCCCCACAACAAAAGGTTTCTGGCTTTGGCCTTTGTTCTCACGCTGCTTGTGGGTTTACTTTGAGTGTCACAGTGCAACAACCTTTATATGGAGGCGTGTTTCAGTCACAGAAAAAAAAATTCTATCCATAACTCAAAATCTTGACTTATTAACTTGAAATTTTGAGTTATTGTTGGCAACTTTTTTTTTTGTTGTTAGTGGTGGAAAAAAGCTTCCATATGAACTTGTGTGTATGGAAGCTTGTTTCTGCCAAATTTGAGTTACGAATCTCAAAATTTCAAGTTAGTAACTCAAACTTTTGAGTTAGCTCTCCCAATCGGGAAGCTCCGTGAACGTACGCCATTTCCTTCTTACATGTACAGTAAGCAAGAAGCTGAAGCACAAAATCATTGATTCCACACCTTTTGCGCAGCTCTTATTTGTTAAAAAGGCATTCAAAGGTCAAAAACCTGACCACTTGTTCACATTTGCCATGCACGCTTGTGTTGTGTTACCTCTTCCACAGAGCTTCCACGGAGTTAGGTATCTCCAAATTTTGAGAAATTCATTCAAAATTGAAACTTTTTACTATTTAATGAAACATAGCTCATTTTGAATTTGATAGTAGCAACAAGTATCTACATATGGCCTTCAAAAGGATGGAAAAGTAAGTGTTCCTAAAAAGAAACAGTTGGGACATTTTGTAACTATATTTAATCAGCTTAAGTGGCAACAGGTCAGTAACGTGACTGTCATGGAAATGACTGCATAGGCTCAGGAAATCATTGTGTGTTCTCACAGTTTGCTGTGCCATCCATAAATGCAGGTAAATGCTCCATAATGCTGCGAGAGAGCACGCTGGAATGAGCTGGAATGGCTCAGGAGGTAGCACAGGTCACCTCCTGATTGGAAGGTCAGGGGTTCGATTCTTGGCTGTTCCAGGCTGCATGGCAAAGTATCCTTGGGCAAGATATTGAACCCCAAGTTGTAAGCGTTGGAGTATGAATGCATGTGAATGTTAGACAATAAGCGCTTACTTACACATGGAAGTGCTTGTGTGAATGTAAATATGCTGTGTGAGTGCTTTGAGCGCTCAGGCAGAGTAGAAAAGCGCTCTACAAGAACTAGTCCATTTGCATAGTCAAAATGCATTTGACCTTAAAAGAGGTCAAATGAATGGAACTAAACTCAAGTCATACAGCAAGTTGAAATGTCAAAGTACCACCAAACTAACTGCATAACAAAAGTCAGGACCCAAATGCAGAGATGGACAGAGGCGGCGTATAAGGCTGATATTAGTCCATAGGTAACAAATGAAAACAGAATTTAACATGAGGATAGGGCACCAGGAATACCAGGAACACACAGGCTGAGTACAGAGTGGAGACAACAGCAAAACACAACAAATACAAGCAAACTGAGGCTTTAAATGCACACAGAGGGCAATCAGGGAGGAGCGCAAACACACTTGAAACTAATCAGAGGCAATAAAACAAGGGAAGTAAAACTTAATACAAAGCACAAGAGACAAAAAACTACCAAAATAAAACAGGAAGTTAAAACTGTAACTAAATGGGAACACGGATACATGTATCAAGTTAAAAAAGGGGAATTGTATGGATGGATTAAATGGAGAACACTATCGGTGTCAGAAATACTGTAGGTTGGTTAAACGTATTATCCTCATTTTATTAACAGCAGACTACACCCTCTACAGGTCGCCAGCCTGTCAGGGCCAACACAGAGAGACAGACAACCATTCACACCTGTGGACAATTTAGCATAACCAATAAGCCTAACCCCAGTAAGTGCATGTCTTTGGGCTGTGGGAGGAAACCAGAGTACCCGGGGGAAAACCCATACAGACACAGGCAGAAGATGCAAACTCACAGAGAGAGAGAGAGAAAGGCCTGGGCCAAGGTGGAATCGAAACCAGGCCTTCCAGATGGCATTCAAACTGTGCTAACCACTGTGCTGCCCCTGCAATCAATCACATGAATGTGAACAGAAATGTGAGGAGAATGGCCAGACTGCTTTGCAGGAATGATCTTCCAGTGGCCTCTGACAGTAGGCTCATCGCTGCTAGACCTCAGTGCAATGTTTCATACTGTTGACCGTAATATTTTACCACATAGATTCGATCATAGTGTCGGTATTATTGGAACTGCACTGCAATTCCAATTTGTGCATATAAATGCACAAACTAAAGTTAAACTGCAGACACACTGAAAGTGAGTTAGTCACAGAGTTCCACAGGGTTCTGTACTGGGACCAGTCCTTGTTACATTATACATGCTTCCCTTAGATAATATTATTAGAAAACACTACATATGTACTGTATTTGTTTGCTATGCAGATAAAGCTGCAGCTGCAGCGAGAGTCCTGACAGGGACTGGAAAGAGACACTATACTTTTTCCCATATTATTGAACTGAACTGAATTATACATGTGCAATGGACATATTTCAACAACAATTAACAATTTCAAAGGTTGCCTAAAAGGTTACCATACAAGCTTGCTCCGGGATAAAAAAAAAATACATACTCTGCAGTCAACACACAGTCAAGCCCTCAATGAAACCAGCAAATGTCAATCATACAACATTTGACCTAAATGGAGAATTAATAACCTCATTCTGGATGGCCAGGCTGGATCAGCATCAGTTAATCCTAAATGCCACATCTGGGAGCTGGGAGGACCTAGTCGTCTATCCTCTCTGTTTTTCTGGTATATACTGACTCAGAACTGAGAGATTTGAACTCCGAGCATCAACTTGCAAAAGATTAACAGTGGGGCTTATGGTCTGAAATCCTTTGCGTTTTGGCTTCACTTTGGAAGCCTTCTAGATGAAATAGTGTGACAGTGTGAGCAGACATTACAAAGAAACAGTTTGTTGATGGTTTTGTATTGAAAAAAGTACTGACCACCTGCTTAAGGTCAGTTTTTTTTTTACTCGATTTTGTACCCACGTTAAGCGATAGAAATATTTACAGGACAGAGTATGCTGGCACTTGTTTGTGTCCAGTGTGACTGAGAACAAGTGTTTTCTATGTCTTGAGCAAGAAGTCATTAAAAGTGCAGCTCTCTTAAGAAAACAATTAAAAGCTTGTTCAGTGCTGCAAAACACTCGTCACACAAGTATTTTGAGGTTTAGATGGTTTATAAAGGGCTGAAGAGGATAAGACACTCATCAAGATTCACTGTATTTAGTGAATCTGTGCACTGTGTTTCCAATAATTCTCCATTTCACACAGTAATCTACTTTTACATTCACAGCAAAAGTTACTGTGGAGATGCAAATTTTATACACAAATCATGTGATCAGCTATAAAATATGCCCCATTGTTAATGACCTAACTACTAAAAGGTATCATTCCATCAGGCACCCATGGGATAAAGGGGTTCAGTGGGATGGGTGGATTCCTCTTGTTGCAATGCAGCCCATGGATGAACAATCCTAAGATGGACACTCCCAAGAGGTTCTTTCTCCATGTTACATTTGGTCAGACATGTTTTGGAGGCACAGGGAGGGGACCTGTACAATGCAAGGGAGGTAGCTTTAATGTTCCTGTGGACTGTTCCATACTAATGTAGAACTTCTATCTACAATAGCTTTCTGAAGGGGAACTCTGTGAATAGAAAAGCACCGATGTACAGTACTTGTGTAACAGGTAGAAACTGGGACTGTCTCCTCAGAGCAAAACGTTTCCTGCTTTGAACCTTCTGGTCAACTAATGACCAGTCCAAGGTGTGGCCCACCTCGCCTCTGTGTGTCAGCTGGGATGTGTTCCTGCGACCTGCGACCCTAAATTGGATGAGCAGATAAGAAAATGAATGAATAGCGCCATTCATTTTAGAATTACTGATGCTACGTTCCCTTACAATATGAATGTTTTCCACATCTGAAAACGAATAGTTATGTCTTCTGTTCCCTGAAGGAGAGGACCCAGGTACAACACATTTAGTTGATGATATCACGCCCTCGCGTGTCCTGCTGAAAACACCTCTGTTCACGCCTTTAAGGCAGATGACCTGGGATGACCTGTAAGTGGCTCCGCCCGTACATATACAGTATATATACTGTCATCACAATCATCCTTCAGTTCAATAGCCGCTCTTCACCGAGCCCAGCTGCACGCCGGGGCAACCTGGCTCCAGAAGCAGCCAAAAAAAGCTAAAGAAGCTTCAAATTGTGGGGTCTAGAAGCAATGCGTGACGTGACAGGGGTTATCAGCGGTAATGGGTTACTTTGCACCATCCTGTGGTACAAAGTGGTATTAGATGAAAGGGCAGCCCTATATTAACTCCAGGCGATATCTTCTTAACACAACACATAGATGTTGTGGAGATAAAGTCATAGTTGCTTTAGCTCATTTCTAAGCTATTTTTAAACAACAGATCACAGTAAATAGAATTTTTACAACATCTTCAAATGCATTTTTACAATATTTACAACAACAATCAACATTCAAAAGACAAAGAAACTCATCTTGGACTTCAGGAGGAATGTGAACACTCATCCACACCAACAGTGCGGCAGTGGAGCGTGTATCCAAATGCTTAAGATTCACATCTCACAAGACCTGATGTGGATGACTAACTGCACTGGTCAAGCAGGCTCACCAGTGCCTGTTCTTCCTGAGGGCTCTGAGGAAAAACCACACCTCTTCAGACATCCTGGTGAACGTCTAACACTGCACCACTGAGAGCATCTGAACCAGCTGTGTTAAAGTCTGGTATGGGAACTGCTCTGTCTCCTACCAGGAAGCATTGCAGAAGGTGTTGAAAACCACTGAGGGCATCACTGGAGCCGCACTTCCTGCATTGTCTCAGGCATTGTCCCCTCTGCCCTCTGAAAGGCACTACAGGAGCCTCCAGACAGGAACAGCTTTCCCCTCATAGATGTCGCCTTATTGAACTATGCCCCCCCCCCCCCCCCCCCCCCCCCCCCGACTATCCATATCTCTCAACCT
>VUQK01007264.1:7123-18622 GCA_015106715.1 Bujurquina vittata | reverse complement strand
TGCATGTATATATGTGTATGTATGCAAATATATCTTTCTTGGTTTTTTTTTTTTCTTTCTTCTTTTCTTTCCTCTTTCTTTTGTCTTCTTTTTCACTTTATTTTTTTCCCCGCCTGTCAGAACTGGCATAAATAAATAAAATAAAATAAAAAACTAACAGGAACAGCCTATAGACAACCTATAGAGCTCTTCTTGTAAAGTAAATATTTTTGGTCTCAGAGTGCGTTCAGATTATCTTTCTGACTGCAAAACTGACGGACATGACAAGCTTTAAAAAAACAAACAAACAAAAAAAAAAAAGCACAGCAGTGCTCATGCTGCAGCTCTCGCGGCCTCTCCAAATCAAGCTCCCGGGCTGAATTTCAATCCGAGCCCGCCCCTGGTCCATGGTGAAATATTTATTTTCTACTCCAATTTATATGAAATTTCAACTACATGAATGTCAACAGAATGTCAGTCTTCCTTAACAGATTTAATACTTACAGAATTGTTGTCATGATGCTGGTCTTTAAATCTCTTGATGATGTTGTAGAAGAAGTCAATGCTGTCCTTGGGCATGATTTCAAGTTTCAGGAGCTCTAGCAGACGTCGACCAAAGGGAAATGCCACTGTAAGGAGAGCAAAGAGTGGTTAACCACAATTTGAAACCCAGAGATACCATGTAAGCAAATGAATTTGGGGTAAGAGTAAAAAGGAGATCATACTTAGAAAAAAGAAAATCCAAATTTTAATTTTAAGGACCTTCTGGATTTGAACATTAACAGGGTCATTTGGATTGTTTATGGAGTCTGTCTCCACGCTGAAAGAAGCACTGGTCACCGTGTCTAAACTGTAAGGAGCCACAAACCTATGAGAGTTGGAAAAGAGGAGGGGTCAGTGTGTTACTTATTTTTAGGACAATCAATGCAAATGGCATATTACAGATTAATAACATACTGTTTGACCATGATGGGTTCATCCAAATTTGTTTCTGAGAGTTTGGCGACAAGTCGTTCTGCATAGCGAGCAACAAGTGGAAAAACCTTTTTTTTGTAAATAATGGAGACAAAATAAGATAATTATACTGTATACGTTGGTCAGAAAACACACTGATAGTGCTGATACCTTTATATAAACTCTTACTCAGTACTATGTCATTATTTCTTTATGAATTTCATGTGTTCTATTAGTGTATTATTTAGGAATTAAAACACATTTGAGCTAGAAAAATTACTTCTTACTTATTACACAGAAGTGGTAATGAGCTCAGATGTGATATCAACCTGTTTCAGTCTTCCACTGGTGAAACATGGAGACAGGGTGTTGCGAATTCGTTTCCACCTTTCATCTTTGACTACTGTAACAGCATCATCCAGGGGTCCACTAAAAAAACCAGCATCCTGTGAAAAGGAAATGACTCTTAGCGTTAGCTTCCTCCAACATCTCCCAGTTTTCCTAGTTAATGTAACGTCTTCAAACACCATTATCTCTGTGCTGATTCCATGTTCTGCATATTCATATGGAACTTCCTTTGGATAGCTCCATACACATTATACACCAGTACAAAGTACACAAATACCAATATCAGCATTCATAAATCCAACCGTTTGAACAGGCTGAAGTAAAATGTAATTATTAACCTGTCCTCTTACTCCAGGTTTATTTGATGATAGCTGAGGGGAAATATGTGTTAGCTTTCTGAAAGAAAAGTTATACTTTTTTTAAGCCTACGCTGTCTGCTTTTATGATCAGAATCATGATCTGAATGCACTGTTGTACCAAACATAGTTGCTTTTAAAAGAAGAGCTCTATAAATCCTCTATAGGCTCCTGTTGTTAATGTTTTTCTTTTTCTTTTCTTTCTTTCTTTATTCATTTCTATTATTTATACAAGTGCATGTGTAATATGATATTGCCAGGTCAGACAGGCAGGAAGAAAGGAGCAAGAATGAAAAGATGAAAAGGGGGAGAAAACAGGAGCGCACAGGTAGAAACATACAATGGTTCACCAACTGCTGCACATATAAATACAAAAAACACAGAGCACCTGAAAAAAATATGAAAAAAACATAGATGCAGAAATTGTGTGTGTGTGTGTGTGTGTGTGTGTGTGTGTGTCTTTGTCATGAAACTTAATGAGGGTGAGAAGCCACAACAACGCCCCCCAGGAGCCAGGGGCAGACAGAAAATGACGGCGACCCGGGCCGTCTGCAGCCAACCAGGAGCTCAGAAGACCCAAGGTCACACATTCACATGCACACCCTAGTAGAGGAATGAGGGAGGCCCTAGGCAGAGTCCTCACAGCCAAAGGCCAAGAGCCCAGGTGCCTGAGAACCGCCCGACACCCAGCAGAGGCCACCCCACCACCCATGCCAAAGAGACCCGATCCACACCCAGGATACATAAGACAGGGAAGTAGAAGACTACCCCTGGAAGGAGAGAGACAGTTATACATATACAAGCCTGGGTCTGTCCAATCTGTGGTGCTGCTTTCTATTCTGGAAATCTGCACCACCAACACAAGAGCTGCATGGAAACAAATACTGTGAAGCTCTGGATGCTCTCTTTTGTGCTGATGTTAATGCCAGAGGAGGTTTGAAACTCTGCAGCTACTGAGTCAGCGGAGTATTGGTGAGTTTTACACACTATGCACCTCAGCACTCGCCAACCCTGCTTTGTAAACTTTGTGGCTGAATTGCTGTGGTTTCTAAATCCTTCCACTTTGCAATAATACCACTTACGATTGATAGTGACGTTTTGAAGAGCAAAGAAATTTCACAAACTGACTTGTTGCAGTAATTGCGTACTATTACAGTACCACACTCAAATTTAGGGAGCTCTTCACAAATGTTTGTAAAGGCAGGCTGCATTTGCTAGATGCTTGATTTTACACATCTGTGGTAATGGGACTGAAAACACCTGAATTCAAAGATTAAGAAATACGGCCAAATAATTTGGTCCATTCAGAGAAAGTGTGTACAAAAGACAAATCACAGAAAAGAAGCAAACTGAATTTAGGGTTGTTTATTTTTTTCCCCCTGTGAGATGATGCTTGTCCCACATTTACTTCGCATTCTCATTTGATGTGAGCCTGATGCCAGACTACTTAATTAACTCTCAAAAAAAAAGTAAATAAGCTCCTTAGTCCCAAATATCTAACTACTCCTTCCACTTAATGATAATTAATTAAATAAATACATTTAAATAACCCCTGATCAGTCACTTTTGTTTCAAACTACACCACCATGCACAATGCTGAGAATCTACATTAGCACCCACTAACTCTGGTATTGCAGCCATGCTGGGTCACAGTGGCCCCTATCAGCTGTATAAGAAACGGTCCCAGAAAAATTCATGTGAGGAGGGGAATTTGTTTCAGTACATAAAACCTTTGTATAACCGCTGTAGCTATACAGAGCAAGAAAGATAACATCTGGTGTCCTCTGGTTTCTCTGAAACAGTGACATGATGACAGCGATGTATTTTCACTCTGGTGTAGCAAGAGGCGCCTCTTACCCTGCGGTTGGTAAACACGGAGTAGCACTCCTTCACTGTCACAGTTTTAATAATTTCAGGGTCGGCCACCATTATTATTGGTGTTCGTCCATCGTACAAGCTGCAAAAAAACAAAAAACAAAAAACCTTTCACAATAGCTCAATTCACAGCTAATCATTTAAATTTTGTTTGTTTTTTTGCATTATTACACATCTGGATATGTAAGCTGACTTTAGTTGCTTTGGCACTTTTGCCATTTTATCCCTGAATTGAATAAAATAGTTTGTTGTGCTTCTACTAAAAGAGATTTGCACATTTACCATCTCAGCTCAGATTTAATCCATTTGACCAATTCAGGCATAATTTTGGGGTATTATTGCATCCTGTCCCACTGATCATCTCACAAACCCAGTCACAGTGGCTATTTGCATTTCACATTTTTTCTATTTTTGCATTTTTAATGTGTTGTGGGTTTGCGTGGCTTGCACCACAAACATATTTTGATATCAGAAGTATTCAAATCAAACTCCTGGTTGATTTGAATACTTCTTCTATTATTAACGATGAAGCAACTACTCACCCCCAGACATCCCCATACTTGGCCTGGCACGCTTGGTCAAAAGGAAGAAATCCCTACAAGAGGTTACAGAGGAAAATGTGTGTTCAGTGAATAAGATATATGCATCAAAAGTATACTGAGAAACAGGCAGGTCAGTGAGACTGGCACATCACGTCAAATCAGTCTCCAGTCTCTAAGGTGAGTTTGGTTTCTGTACGTACCCTCTTCATGCCCAGCAATGTTCCAATAAAAGGTAGGGGTCTCGGTCCAGGTATCCCCAGTTTTTTAAAGAACCGATATGGCCATATCCCATATCTACATTACAAAAAGAAGACAATCAGATGGTGAGTTGGACAGTAAATCCAGCAGCCAGCCTGACACCAAACTGTTGCTTTCCAGGAACAGTAAACAATAGAGGAGCAACAAAATTCCAGGTACATATCAACACATTACATTCTAACTATATTTTCAAAAGGCTCCAGGGAAGAGGCCTGCAATTCAATTGTCCAGTAATTTTCCGTAACAATATTTGTAAAAACAGCATCGCTGCTGATCATTATTTGGCTCTCGTCTTCCAGATATGAACAGTTATTACACACAGTTGTTCGAACCGGGAGTCTGCCTACACGGTAAATTCTTCTCAGATAAGGACTCACTAATAAATAGTCGAGAAACACTCACAGTAATATCAGGGTAAAAAGCAGGGCCAGCAAAGTCCAGGTGGTGGCCGAAAACAGCGTGAAAAACATTGTGACTTCGCCCAGACTAAACTCGTGGAAACGAGGAAGAAGGCTGGAAAACAAGCGACCTTAAAGCCTCTCTGCGGTGGGAGGAGACTTGTGTTTATGAGCTGGTATAAAGGTTAGGGGCTTTTTTTCTTTTCGCATTTTTACTGTTTGCGTAACATGTGAACGAGAAGAAAAAAACACACATTTTAACCATCACGTACTGTTCTCTTCCCCCAGAGAACAACCTTCCAGAAAATGCAACACAATGTAAACAGGAAACAAAAATGAAAACAGACGCGTTTAGAGTCACAATCTACAACTCCACGGCGTTTTTGTCTCGCTAGACAAATTCTTGGGCTGTTTTTATCTTGACATCGTAAATTGAGCTGCATTCAGCAGTCCAGAGGGTTAGCTAAAGGACAGTCGTGTGGCGGGTGTGATTTCTGCTGTGCGTGTGAAGACTAGATTGTGTACTTGGTCTGTGAATGACTTTTGACATAAAGTCTGGTATTTGTTCCTCTTTTTTTGCATCTTGTGACTTTTTGTGTGTAACTGTTGCGTGTGCTCAGCAGTTTTTTTTTAATCCTCACCTTTTCCCACAGTAACCCAAAAAGCTGACGTAATGTCACCGTCACAGGCTGCTGTAAAATGATCACGCGCATTAGCGTGCCAGGGGTGAATTAATTATGTATTTATCATGGGATTTATTGGTACTCTTACACACCTGTTGCATTTACTCGCTGACAAACATGCGCTGCTTTGTTTGCGTTCAAACTGTGTAACCCAAAGTGATGAATTTAGAATACAATTACACAATCGATTATATAGAATGTGAGTAGGGGGAAGTGGGGTGATTTGTGCCAGCCCCTGTTTCTAGGGAACCATAGAAGAAATTTGTCATGTGACCACACATTTTTGAGAAGTCACTCATTTTACTCATCCTGTAAAGAAGAGAGCGTCATTGCATGAGACATAACCACATTTAACTTTAAAAAAAAGAATGTTTTTTGCCTTATAAAGTAAAATTTCTCTGATCAAAGTTTTTGATTGTTGCGTCTAAACAGTTATAGACAAGAAAACCTTTGACAAATGTTTTAATACTTTGGTAAGGTACATTACAAGTCTATACAGCTAGCATTATGTGAACTCAAAACTGCTGGATGATGCATTTTTTCCAAAATGTTGGATTTGGGGTTATTTGTGCCAGAGAGCCTGGGTTAAGTTGTGCCAGTGGCACAACACGTGCCACAGAATTATAAGAGGAAGACAAGCAGAACTTCCACTCCTTTAGATAGATATCTCAATTTTGGCCAAAATATGACTTAGGCCATTATGCTATGAGCCTAACGATATGGAGAAAGAGCTGGCAGAACATATAAAGGCACTAGCAGCAATGTTTCACGGTCTAAGTCCAGTGAAATGCCGTGAACTGGCTTTTGAGTATGCACAGAGAAATGACATCAATATCCCTGCAAGCTGGATCAGAGAAGAAAAAAAAGGTTGGGTTGAGTGTGCATTTATTAAGAAAAATAATCAATAATTTTATAATTATTTCCCCTGTAAATGCTCATTATCAGTTATCACCATGCAGATAATTCACAGAGAAGCAAAATTGGGTACTTATTTAGAGCGTATAGCTTCAGCTTATGTAAATCTGAATGACTCAGCAAGGCCGGAACCAAATCCCAAGCAATCATCAAGTGACAAAACTGGTTCTTCTGCCCATTTGGGTTATGTATCTCCAGAAGCTATACTTCCCTTGCCAAAAGCCACAGCAAGAAGGCCCATAATTTGATGTGCTCATGTGGCGCAATAGTATTTTAGAAAAGTGGCCTTTGATGTTGTAAAATACCTTTAAATAAACCTTAACTGAGTCATTTTGTATTGTATTTGTCCAGCTTTTAAATAGCATTACAGTTTCTGAGCTCAAAATATACTGTTTTACTCCAATAATCAATGGCACAATTTACCCCAATGCATTCTCTATAAATGCACAACTTACCCCGCACAGGGGCAAGTTTCTTTCTCTTTTCTCACAGCTTTGTGGCGGCGTGCACACTCTCTTCAGTGCAGGCAGGTACAGGAGTGATGTGTAAACATTCCCAATTCTGTTCTTCCTCTTTGGCCATTTTTTTTAAAGAATGCAGCATGAAGCATAATATTCCCAGCTTGAATCTGGTCTTAAAGCTAATATTTTCCAGGCTGTCATCACCTGATAAAATTTACTACAAGCTAACTCTGAAGCTATTAAGAAACATTTTACAGTATTGGTAATGAAATAGTCATTGCCACTTTATTATTACTAGATAAATCCACTTCATTGATTTTAGTTTATGTGAAATCACATGTAAAAATTCCATGATGGGAGGGAGAACGAGACATTGAAGAAGACTAATGAAAGTTAAGTCAACGTCCTTTGACATTTTCAACACAGCCACAACTGTAAGAAACTCAAAACATGGCGTGGTCTTTGCAGAATACAAGCCAGTGGGCCAGCACCATTCACTAACGAAGCGCTGATAAAATCTGGATGCAGCAGGTAAATATGTGAAGCAGTTGGATGGTAAAATGATGAACACTGACTCAAAGCGAAAAAGCTTTGGATTGATGGGAAATATGACAAAAAGTTAAAAATGGTTGATACAAATATTAAACTATTTCAGATGATAAAGTCAGTATAAGAAAAATACCTACAAGCATTAATATAGTCATTTTAAACACAGTAGATCCACCCACCTATGTTCAACTCTTATATTTGAGGGACAAACAATGAGAAGAAAGTTTGCTAGCTGGAAGGCTCAGTATTATTCTTGGACTTTGGTCGAGTCTAAGAATACAAATACAGAGCTGGAAATCAGCATAATTATCACATTCTAAAATAGTTGCCAAAACCAAAAGTTCAAGTTCAAAAACTCAATTTCAGGTTTTACCCTTTTTCTTCATCAATAATCATCTCCCAAATTTATCCTGTGATTCTTTGGTGGGATTCAGTTTGGGAAGTATCGGATCAAGTAGAAAACACCTTTAGCAGCATAGACAGTAGCTGAAGTTAGTTACACCTCAACTGTTCCACACTTCTGTAGTAGTAATAATATAACTGGTTTTTTTTTTCCCATTTAATGTTTTCAGTAAACTATGTGAATAATGTTTATGTAATGACTTATGACTGGTTGTATAAACTGTGAACTGTCAGGGTCAAAAAACTTCCTGAAATCTTCCCAGTATCATTCTGGCTCCATAGTTTTTTTTTGTTTGTTTGTTTGTTTTTTTGTTTGTTTGTTTGAGAATTAAATTCAATTTTGTGGCACTGTAGTACTGAACTTTGTGGTTTCCTCTTTATTTACTCCTGGGCTTTTTCTAAAACATTTTCCCCTCCAGCTTATCAATGAGGTTCTGTTATTTTGGACCTGTATGTTGCCACACGAAAACAGATTGAAAACAATGTTTGTGGTGATAACATTTCCATCAAAATTAAAATGGTTTAGGTTCAACAAACGACGTTATGGAAGGTTTCTACACACTGATATAAACACAGGAGCAGCCAGACCACATTACTTTCTTACACTGTCAGTTACAATTTAATTACTGTTGCAACATTTCCAGGCATTATACTATGTAAACACAGAAAAACGGAAGCGTTTATGTTCACCATGTTCACCTTATGCTTAAAGGTTTTGATAATTAGGCCACGTGCTGGCTCTTCCTCTATATACTATTGGTGCTGTAATTATGACTAATTATGTAATGCCAATAGCTGCTATCAGACAATAAAGTATTATATTGCATTTGGGCCGATACGTAAAAAAAAACATGCAACAGATTAAGTAGAAATTAATAAATCAAGTGTTTTTATTTGATGACATATTTTGAGATTTTCTTTTGATATAATCAGTCATGGACAGCTGTCAAAGTTGGAAACAAAATAAAAGCTTGTTACCAGCTATTGATGTTAGGTGGAGACAGATACCACCAGTAATAAGGCTCCAGCCATCAGTGAGAGGTGCATCACTGCCAGCAGCTTATTTAATGGACCTGACTGCCTCAAGAGAGCTTTTGACAAGACTCTGAAGTCTCTAGATTTCTAGTTATAATTGTATTTATTAAATCATGAAGCTCATACATGGAGAGACATCAGAATCTACCAAACTGACACACACACACAAAATAACCAAACAAGGAAGAAAGGCAAAACTTAAAGCAGACGTGTCACAAAATAATATGGATGTTTGCAATTTTCAGAAGTCTGTAATCCAAGATTGTCATCTCTAAATTCATGCAGTGAACCATAAAAAAAGAACTAGCAAAGTAAGATATGCTCTTTGAACATAAAACAGTCAGATTAAACATGAAACACAATCTAAACACAAGTAATTAAAATACATCAACACTGATTCGTCAACACTGCAAGAAAATTCTAATTTTATGATACCATTTTAAAGCTTAGCAGCAGAAAACAAATTACACACTGAATATCGTCCTGGCAGCAGTTGCCTCATTAAAACAAAAAGGAAATAACATATTTGATAGGTTTCACGATGTTCCCTCTTCAGCCTGCTGTTCTCTGGGAACAAACTTGAGTTTTACAGGCTGAAGAGGCTGAAACTTCCAGTCGAACTCAAGTGGAATCTAAAAAAAAGGGGTGAGAAAAAGAAATGACGTAAAATCAGGGATGTGACAGCAGAGAAGTGTGACAGTCTGAATGTGGCAGAGTTGCTCTTACCATGGTCTCTTTGCATGTTTCCAAAGTGTACTTCTGCAAGAGACGGACAATAACCATCTTCATGACGAGGATGGCGTAACGCATGCCGACACAGTTACGAGGGCCGAGCCCAAACGGCATGAACGCGTACGGGTTCACCTCCTCCCCGCTGTCTTTGCTGAACCTGCAGATACAGATCAAATAAAAGTTTCAAAATTATGAAGTCACTGAACCTTGAAGCAGCTGAGCAGCACAAGGTCACCCAGGGTGTCACTGCTGTCAGCTAAGAACAGGAAACTGAGGCTACAATTCACACAAGCTCAGCAAAATTGGACAATAGAAGACTAGAAAAATGTTATTGGTCTCATGAGTCTCAATTTCTGCTGACACATTCAGATTCTGGGATCCGCATTTGATGGAAACAAGATGAAAGCCTGGATCTATCCTGCCTCATATAAAGGCTGCTGCTGGTGGTGTAATAGTGTGGAGGAAATTTTCTTGGCACACTTTGACTCAAATCATCTCAAACTGATTTCTTAAACATAATAAGTTCACTGTACTTAAATGGCCTCTGCAGTCACCAGATCTTAATGCAGTGTTGCACCTTTGGGATGTGGTGGAATGTAAGATTTGCATTATGGATGTGCAGCTGACAAACCTGCAGCAACTGTGTCGTACTGTCATGGCAATATAATAATATAATCCAACAATCACTGAGAAATTGTGGCACAGATTCAGCACCTTTTTGAATCTGTAACATTAAGAATTAAGGCAGTTCTGAAGGCAAAGAGGATCCAAGTTGTTACTAGCAGGGTGTAACTAAAGTGGAAGTGGCTGGGAGTGTATAACAGCCTATAATTCACCCTTCATCTCAGGGCAAAAGCCCTGAGCCATGTTGTTTGAAAAGCCCTCTGCACATTTCCGACGTAAACTGCAGGGAGGCATAGGTCAGAGCAGGAATATAACATCATTTCTAAAGCTTTGAGGGATCCCAGGAGCACAGGTCTGAAACCAAAATGACTCTGTTTGATGAACCAACCAACCACAGCCTTCGCCAGGAGTCAGGGGCACACTGGCCACCCAGATCTAACAGAGCGGGGACAAAGTCGAACCATCAGTAATCTGGTCTTTATGCTAAAGTAGTTAGATGGAAGCTATACTGAATAAACAGCCTCTTATTATCTGCTCATCATCATTAGTCATTTGGTTGTTCTCATCATATTCTTATTATATTCAACATATTCCTAAGCCACCACTGGTGAGACTTCAGAAAAAGTCTCTGGCTGTCCTTGACTTAAACCACACAGATAATCAATGAAGGGACTTAAAGATTGCAGCTCATAGGCTTCTCATCCAGTCTGACAAAGCTTAAGAGGATCTGTCAGGAAGAATGGGATGAATGGCCCAAATCCATGTGTGCAAAGCTTGCAGAAACTGTCACTGCTGTCGAAGGCACTGTTACAAGCTACCTAATTAAGAGAGCCTGAATTTTGCAATGAGAGATTAAGGTTTTTGGATTTTATTACATTTTCAAACATGTCAAAACATCTTCACTTTGTTGCTCAGAATATTAAGAGTAAATTGATGGGAATGACAGTTTTATACATTTACATTTTTAGGAATTATGCCAATATGTATTCATCTAAAATGAAACTAAAAGAAATAGAAAAAATGTTCATGAGTCTGTTGTTAAAAGAAAAAAAAATTACTGATGCTCAAGCTATAACTTTCTTGTGAGGACTGCGTGTCTGTGAGTCGCATCTTCTCAGGAAACACTACTGTATTCTAGACATCATTTATCATAATGCCAGTTTTGTTTTTATTGACTAGAATAAACCTAAAAATCAAGCCAATCTGACCAATAAAAATGGCTTAAATAAGAGGTTTGTCAAGACAACTGGCTTAATCTGTATAAATAAAGCATAAAGATCAGTTTTCTTTAATAATGTCCCAGATATGAGTAATGACACTTGTGGAGGAAGAGTTCTGGATAAGCTTGTGATGGTGCACATTTACCTCTCTGGTCTGAACAGCTCAGG
>VUQK01007255.1:1690-24049 GCA_015106715.1 Bujurquina vittata | reverse complement strand
TTTCAGCTCATTCTGGCACTGCGCATATGGATAAAGAGCAGCAGGCAGGTTGAGCAGATGGTGTCTGGGATCTGCCAGACAGACATGCATACAGACATGGTGGCTGTGCCCTTCATTTTAACTGCACCACATTCAGACAGCTCTAGCTTTTCCTAGCATACATGGTGCTGTCAACTCCACCCACAAAAACAAACAGTATTATACAGTGAATTTTGATTTTGTCAGCGCAGGCAGTCGTGAGGGTGGATGCAGGCTGTTGTACCACATGCGGTTTTATTTTTATAGCTAAAAAAAAAAAAGCATTGTTATTCATCCTGTATGCATTTTGTCATTTACATCTTTAACAGTGACATGAAGAAAGTGTACAGTAGGAGGTAGGCCCTGTTTGTACTCTCCAATCCAACTAAACATGGCAACTGGGAGCAGCACACAGGTATAATTATCTTCTCTTTTTGGTAGGGGCTTTATTAGTTTTTATATAAATGTACAGCTGGCACAAAAAGAAAAATATTTGTTTGGAGTACTACTGCACCCTGGTACTCCATTAAACTGTGTCAAAGTATTCTTTATGCTCCCAGCACACAAATAAATACACATATTTAAACACACCATCACCTATATCAGGGATATTCAACTCCAGGCCTCAAGGGCCGGTGTCCTGCAGGTTTTAGATGTGTCCCTGATCCAACACACCTGAATCAAATGGCTGAATTACCTCCTCAGTCTGCAGTTAAGTCCTGCTAATGACTTCTATTTGACTCTTAATTGACCCTTGACCTCCCAACTATTGTTCACACCTCACTCTGGGGGCCGCTCTTCCTCACTCTGCTCATCACGTTGACTGTCACTCTCAGTGGGAACAACCCAAAATGTCCAATCATCATTTTTTTTCCTCCCATAAAAATTTGTGTGTCCATTTCCAGTAAATTGGTACAAGTTCATGTTAGTGCATGGTTTGTGTACTCACATATCCCACCAGTCAATACCATCTAAACATTACTATATCGGGGTTCTCCTGGGAACTCCCTGCTTCAGCACACCTGATTCAAACAATCAACCGGGTATTAAATGTTACAGCTGCCCGATATCAGCGCCCAGGATGGTGTGGTTCCCTGCCTGAGGTCAGCACCCTTCCCATCAACAACATTTCCACAACTGACAGTATCAGCCAATAACAGGAAAAGCCTACAGTTTAAAGAAAGCAGTAACACTGAAACATCTATGGGGGCTGGGGTGAAAATAAACCATATTATCACGTGATTTCTATGACAGCTGTCCAAAAGTTATTGGTAAACTATGATTCATTTCATATTTCATAAGCATTTCAGGGAAATGAGATCATTTAGGGAGGGTTTATTTATTTCAACATTTTTGGTCGCTTGTATACACTCCTTGGGATTTATGCCAATGGGATATTATCATAAGTCAGAGAAAGCGTTTGCTTTCTCAGTGAGATTTGGTGGCGGTTACGCGCAAGTTATTTACTCACCCGCGCCTGGTTTGATATTAACTTTCTCTCTGTGCAGTTCACGTGTAGCCAAACCTGAAACCTACCAGTTTGGGAACACTGGATCCTCAATGTGCACAGTTTTACTCCACGGCTCAAACCAGTCTAAGTCGCGTCCCGCCTCACCCCAAAACTTCCCGGGGTCGTCCCTCGCTGACGCGAAGGCGCGGCTGTACGCAGCGTCGGACGCATACTCTCTGCAGCGCGCCGTGGACAAGTTCGAGCTCAAACTTCCAGATGCATGCGGTGCTGTTTCTCCTGCGTTGCGCTCGGCTGCTGCACCGAGAGTCCACAGTTCCCTCCCCAGTGTCCACTTGCGCTGGCCGGGGGCGCACGTACTCAGGCGCACTATGTGTTTGATCTGGAGGAGCATTGCTGCTGTGACTGTTTCTGAACTTCCACGCCGCCTGCGTTTGTGTGCACGTTTCCACAGTACAGTACTCAGTGACGTCATGCAGGGCCGCTTAAAGGGAGAGAAGGCTTAAGGAGAATTTCTTAACAATTGCCTCAGTGAACACTGTGAACTATGAACTGGATACAGTGGGTGCGGGAGGCGCTTTGAAACGCACTGAACAAAGATGAACAATGATTACACAACGTATAAGCTGCAGCCTGCTAAAACTATTTTGGGGGGGAAATAATCCCAGGACATTTTGTCCAACTTTAAGGATACATTTTTTTGTGCAAAGTAAGAAGTTGATGAGTAACTGTGTTGATAGCAACTGTAGCTCCTTTTTTATTTTCTTTTTTTAACCAGCATCATTAAATTGTAATTGTCCTTGAGGTAATATCAATACTCCATCTTGAGCGGAAAATGCAAATAGCCCTACATCTGCTAAAAACGATGATGGAATGCATTCATTTGTTTGCTTGAGGGTATTTATGGGAATAATTGCTTATGTAGAGTCATTTAAAAACACTAAATATTTGCATCTCTCGTTAAGCTCCGTGCTGCTCTGTAACAGCAGCTTGTCCAATACAGTCACAGCACACGAGCAGCTTCGGCAGCAGCAGCTCTTTGTCCTCTCACGTTTGTGTTGCCTCTTTCCTTATTGCTGGTAAATACCCATAATCCAGCTGACCCCTTGAACAAGTGTGCCCTTGGCTGAGTAACTCATCCATCAGGGCATCTGTTTCTGTTTATGCATGCTGAGGAGTGTTTCCCATCAGGGTGCTCTGGAAGCACTTTTCACTTTCCAGGGAAGCATTTGTGTTGCTTTTGCAACTGCAGGCTTCGTGACACTTCTCACCAAATAAACCTCCAAAAGCTGTCAGTAATCAACAGCTGATCAATGTCTTCTCACGCCAGTCACCTGCCTGACTTATCCTGCAGCTGTTTGGGCAGAACAGAATTATACTTTGATTTCTTTTTCTTTCTTTTTTTTAAATTAAATATTGATTCAAATTTCATCACATTTTAACCACACTTTCTCTGACCATGAAAGAATGAGTCCTCTCTCCTCTCGTGTTATAATTTGTTTGGCCAAAAGGTCTCACTATATCACAGCTCCCCCAAGTCACTGCCATATATATATATATATATATATATATATATTTTTAGTATAGAGGCTGTTGGCTGAATATGTATCATTCTCTCTGGCACCTTATGTGCATGGACCACTAACTAATAGCTACTTGCAGGCTAATCAGACTGGAGATGGCTTTTTATGGCCCCTCCGTCTTGGTTTGATGTGATGACTGTGAATGTTTTAAAGCAGAAATCAACCGACTGCCCTTCAGAAACCGATAGAGAAATGATTCATCCCCCTGCCCCGCAGTGTCTTAATATAGTTTTATAATCAAATGTGTCTGAAGATAATGATTGCTGTTTTACATTCTGAATGGGCTCTAGATGCAGCAGTTGTCACAAAGACCAATGAACGATTTCAGTCAATATTATTCATGATTTTAAGTAAGTGATACTTCATAACCATTTATTAGTGCTGAGTGGATTTACTATTACAAATCGCCTTATATACAAAATACAAGAGGCACCTAATTATTCCAAGAGATAAATATAGGTGAAAGTCATTACTCCTTCTTAATTATAGACTTAGAGTATTAATGTTAAAAGAAGAGAGGAGATTGGGGCAGATTTGAAGGCTTTAACAAAGTAAGACTTGTCAGATATGGTCATAGCTCAATATAATGTATTTATGTTTTCAGCATGCCGAATGAGCAGCAGGATGGCGTTGTTATGCCATCACACAGTGTCAGAATTGTTGGTAATGATGTTCTGTTTTTGCAAGGAAATGGGATTAAGGTACTGTGTTACTGCGAATGTAACAAAATAAACAAAGCCCACTTCGTTTTGTGCCATCTGCCACTCCTATTTGACGGAGTAAATGGGAGCTGTTTCCCTGAAGGGGGCGTCAGTAGTCTGTTAGAGCTGTCAAATTCATTTTGGTCAGTGGGCCACCTACAGCCCAGGCTGAACTCTAACCTTTAAAAAGCTGGAAAAAAAGAGAAACTTTCCTTTCTTTTAGTATAAGAAAGTGCATTCTTGAGCTTTTATTAAAAACATTAAATGAAACATCCATAAAACAAATGATGAGCAACCTGAGATGCCTTAAGAAAAAACTTTTTTCCCACAGTCATTCAGGCTGCTGTCGTTACAAAGAAACACTGCTGTCATAGATCAAATGCTAGTGTCAGCACAGTTCCAGCTGATCCGCCTCACTCCAGTGTGATAAAGAAGGTCATGGGTAATGTCTTTTCCCGTAAGAGGACAGCTAACACTGCTGATGATTCATACCTCTGGCTCAAATGGCACAACCAATCTGATGGTATTATCCATTCTAAACCCCACACAGTACAGTGCTCACTGCTGCAAATTAAGGGGCGATGTCTCAAAAAATGTCTTCTTTCTCTGCTGTTTTCATCTTTCTATCTTTGCAGAGTTGTTCACTAGAATGGACTCTTTGGTGTGCAGATTCTGGCCCGTATGGCTCATACTCTGTATTAGAGGCTTAAGTTTAGTCCATATTGACATGATAGCGTCACACAGAGGTTGGCCATTTGTCTGCTGCACATCCATGATATCATCCTCCTGTTCCACTACATCCCAAAGGTGCTCTACTAGACTGTCAACTCTGTTCAGGGAACAAGTTTGAGATGATTCGAGCTTTTTGCTGGGCTTTATTTGATGAACATCATCAGCAAAAATGAGTCTGGTAGGCTGTGGTGTTTAAATGAGGCTCAGATGGTACCAAGGGGCCCAGAGTGCACACCATTACACTGCCACCAGCAGCCAGAACATACTCAGAGATGCTTGTGTGGGAAAATCCCAGCAGATCAGCAGTTTCTGAAATACTCAGACCAGCCCATCTGGCACCTCATTCATGCCACAATGCCACATTCAAAGTCACTTAAATCACATTTCTTCCCCATTTATGATGCTCGGTTTGAACTTCAGCAGGTTGCTGTGACCGTGTCTACATACTTAAATCATGCACTGAGTTGCTGCCTTGTGACTGGCTGATTAGAGATTTGTGTTAATGATGTGTGCCTAATAAATTGACTGCTGAGTGCATATGCCCCACAATTTTTATTTTCTTAGCAGCTATTAAAAATAAAAAAGAAGGCTGAGTTTCTGTCATATAAAGGTCATAACAATACATCAACAAACTCTTGTTTATTTTTCCAACTAGGGTCGATTTTCATTCAATTTAGCTGTATATTATTTATTTATTTATTTATTCTTATTTATTTATTTTTACCATGGCTTTCCATACCTCACCTCGACTGGCCCCTACAGTTTGACACCCACGCAAATACTGTATGTGCATCTTGAGTTGCCTTTAAAAAATGTCTTTAAATGTAAGATTTAAAGTTTACAACTGCACACAACAAACAACAATCAAGAGAAGTGGGCGCACATCACCATACTTTACTTTTGTTGTTCATGCAGAGGAAATTAGTTGCGTCAGCTTGTCTCGCAAAGGAATAAATACAATTTTAAAGAATTATACGTCACACATTCTTCAAGATGTTTTTTCATTATTTGTCAGCCATTGCCCGACGGAGCAGTATAAACAACAGAGCTGCTGTGAGGAAACAGCCTGTCATCTTAACACAAAAAGTCCAATAAACACTTTATTTTTGAGACGTTATCATTCAACAGGAAATTATCATCTATTTTTTTTTCTTATTCCGGCGTGATACACCATATAGATCACAGCCCGTGCTGTGCAGGGATTGGAGTTGATGGTTGGCAAATTTATTACAAGGCTTTTAATGAATACAAACATCAGCAGTTGTTACCTGGAAATTATGTGAAATACTTAATATTTCCTGTAAACCCACAGTCACGTGTGTTCAACTGTTTTACAAAGACCTTAAGTTTCTATTTCTAGAAAATAAATTTTAACTTTTGCAGTTTTAAGGGTGCTGGTAGGTTATTAGGCTTACAGTATGTTTATTAAAGCCATGCGAGTAATAGTGATCTTCATTTGGAATGAGTGGCAGGAAAAGGAATAAGGATTCAATTTTTCCCAAAATGACCTCACCTGTTGAATTTAGTTTGAGTGAGTGCTGATGGGAATTGAAGATACAAACAGAGCTCAGACGCTGGCTAATGCGCTGAGCCTTGATCTGCTAGGCAAACAGTCCAGTTGTGTGTATTTGCTCTATCCACGTGGCCTCTTGCATCTTCTTCCATGGAAGTGGAGGCATTTCAGAAATCAATTCACTTTCAGCTGAACGGCTTTGAGTGCAGTGCAACATAATCCCACCTCTAAAAAAAAAGCAGACCTGCATTCCAGCTCATACGGATGGAAGCCTGTAATCTCGCTGTGCCCTCTTTCTGTGTGCTCTCTAAGCCCTCGCCCTCTCTATCCGTCCCTGCAGCCCACCACTTACCACTGTTTTGCATCTGCATGCAGCTGGGTCGAACTGTGGGCGGGTGGAATTTACTTTTAAATATGGAACATGCATTTGTAACAAGTTTGCAAGTTTAGAAATACTTTAAATCAAAAGCAGAACAAACTGTTAAATATTTAAAAATGCGGAAAATGGAATTTAAATGAAATATGATTGGTCACATAGAGTTTATTTTTAAAACATAGCAGCTAATTTGAAGTGAAGTAAGGTTAGATGTGAGGTATTTGCCTCCCAAATGGGTGTAGGCTAAAGCATTTTGTTTCATGCATGACAAAATAAATGGGATTTACATCGAAATTCTGTTTTTATGAAACTAGATTCGGCTCTGAACAGCTGTGCACATGGAAGTACAAACCTTGGTCCTTGCCTCAGGTGTGTATCCATGTTTACAGCTTGCATTTGTCATGGTGAAGTCATGATTCGTGAGCCATGTGACACGTCATGTTGCCTTAGCATCCCTCCAACGAGGGAATCTCTTCTTAATTCCGTTGAACATGGCTTCTGTCGGCTGTAATGACTGGTCACATATGAGACACGCCAAAGCAGCAGGCGCCATTAGGCAGCAGGTCTGCAGTAAGTGAAAAGAGTCAGTGGTTTGGCACCATTCTGTAGTAGCACATAAACATGAGGATTAATTCTTAAGCCCTTCAACTTAGGTTCACTGCCATCATTCAGTCTTTATCAGGCTGCATGCAGAGCGTGTCGCCAAGAGAGAAGATAACAGGCGGTATGGCTCAGTGCTTCACAACAAACCTTAATGACAAGCTTGGTTGCAATCACCTGATCTCTGAAGTGCAAGGATTATACAGGTAGTTGGTTAAGCATTCATATGTGCAGGCACAAAACACACGTGCACACATCATAGTCAGATTCAGCATGCAAACCAGCATCAGCTGCTTAACTAGAATGTGGCGAAGCTATTAAATAAGTTACTGCGGCAAGTGGAATAATGATTTTGACCATTTTCACGATATACTAAAGGCCTAATGATTAAGGTCCTCCACCCCTTTCCTTTTTTTAAAATACTTTGTGTCCCAGAAGAGCACTGGTGATGCTGCCTTGTGTTTTTATGATCCTAAACTGTGTAACACTCCTTATATCAGAACTCCTGGCTCTCTCAATATTTAGAAGGAGTTTAAAGACCGGTCTTTTAAATCTGGCTTTCAATTTGCTGTAGTGAAGTGTTATATCCTGATGCTTAGTTGTTAGGTTGTAATCTATTTTTAGTGTCATTTTTGCTCCTGACATTTATTGTGTAGTGTCATTTATAGTCTTGGAATCAAAAGCACTTGGCGATCCCTGCTGTTATCAAAGACACTAATGTTGAGTTGAGTCGAGTAGAATAATCTTGAAAGTTACTGTTATGGCAGTACAGTACAGTGGCCTCAGATCCTATTCTTTGAACCCAGGCAAAGGCATGGCACTTGTATGTGATGTTTGGGTTATTCTTAAAACATGCTGATTTAATTTTCCTGTAATTGTGCCTTTGACTTACGCGGGAGCTTGAAGCTGACGTTGGTCCACAACCCCCCTGCTCCTAATACTTAGGATGAGGTGAATGCAGAGAATTACTTTTCCTACAGGGAAATAAAGGGCCTCTCCCCCTATGACAACTGAGAGAGGCTCCAGCTTCCCTGCATCCCTGAACTGGATAAGTGCAAGAAGATGGATGGATGGAAATAAAGCATATCTTGAACTTACACAACATGTCCATTAATATGTGGACTTAATTCAATTCAGAGGAAGTGTACTGTGGTGCTAATTATTCCCCATTGTCACTGTGCACACAGGTCCTTAAAGAAATGGCTTGTCCTGTTTGGTTTGACTTGGTTTTCAAAGCTTTTTGTGCCCACATGGAAGTAAAACATGGTGATTAAGTTGCCAAATCCTGCTGAAAGCCCATCAAGAATAGCAAAAAGCCTTTTATACAGCAGCAGCAGTTTATATCCTGTTTTTTTTAACAATATGATCAACATTAAAACTGTGGATGTCACGTGTGTCCACTTCCTGCTCCAATGTGCTGGTGTTTCTCCTGAGAAGATCTGTCTTTTATTCATTGATATAAACTCAGCTTGTCAATTGAAATCAAACTTTTGAAATCATATCGTCACACTGGACCTCTACTGTATACAGTCAGACTTTTTTTTTGCCCCTGTTGGAAATTAGAAAAACTGCAGGTTGTTGTAACTGTTTCACTTGCCAGACCCCGACTCAGCGTCCATTTTTATACACAGTACATGATTAAATCAAAGACAGAGTATGAAATGTGAATGTAGCCCCCGTGACCTCTCCAAGTGGTTCCTAAGGCCCTGTTGTAAAGCATGAAGCTGTTTTGAAACCAGATGTGAGGAGTATCTGATTGAGAAACACTGCATCCTCATACAATGGAAACATGCAGCTCTTTGTTCTACTTTTTAATTGTGTTGTATTCAGTTAGACTTGAAACTGGTAATTGAGACCATAAACTCATCAGGAAAATGCTTCCTGAGGTCGAACATTACGAGAGCCATTTTTCTCACTGACTTCCAGGGCTTTGTACAATCATAAGAGTCTCCCCCTGCTGGCTACTAAGAAAGACTGCAGTTTTAAAGCTCTTCCACTCACCTGGAAGCAACGTCAATCTTTTACAATCTATTTTAAATCTAATGTAAAGCGCAAAAATAAATGTATTTTATTTGTTAAAAAAATAAATCATTTAACGCTTTTCAAATTAATTTACTTTTACTCACTCCAAATTAATTTTGTTTTTTAAAAAATCAGGAATACCATTTTTTTTAATTGCGCGCGTAAAACAGCAGCGTAAAGAGCGTAGCGCAGCTGAAAACAGCACCAGGTGATGGAGATGGATGGAGGTAGTCTAATCCTTTCCCAGCCCCTCCCTCCCTCCCTCCCTCTCTCTCTCTCTGTGATGCTGCAGCTCCTGTAGACTCTTCAGTCTCCAGTAAACAGCAGTCATGGCGACAGTGGTCCAACCGCTCACACTGGATCGAGGTAAGACGCTCGGAGCTTTGCAATCCGTGCATGACGCCAGAGAGATTATTTTCAACCTCTTCCCTCCCCCCTAAACTTTAACCAGGATCTGGTTAGATCCAGGTGTTTGTGTCCAGCTCTGATTTCCTACACATCGTCTGCGCGAGTCGCTATTTCAAGGCAATACGAGCTCTGGCTTTTCTAAATAAAAGCGTCCGTGTATTTTTCCAGAAACGGAGCGCTCCCTTCTTTCGCCTAACTACTGTGGGGTCTTTGCGGGCACAAACATCTGGCAAATTAATGCGCTTAAACCGCTTACCGCGCGTCTCGTTAAATTTCATCCGTATTATATAACCTCTTTGGCAAGATTGTCCCGTTTGAGCTCGCTTTTTGATCCTCCTCTGAAGGGGGGGAAATGCTCAAATCCTAACGCGCGCTGATGCCAAAATCCACTTTGGTAGACGGGAGCTAACTTCGCAGGTTTTTTGAACTGGACAGGTGCAAGACTGACTGCTTGGTTCCCTCATCAGGGTGTAGATGTCGTTTGTACTTGTTGGAAATAGTGTGCAAACAAAGTGCAATTGTGGGTTAATGATGTCTTGTGATATTATTGCTTTTTTTGTTATGTTAATTCATCTCAGGTATTGTTTAGAGCTCCTATAAATGCAGACTGTGTCCCCCAGCCTCACTGATAAGAGACTGTAGTAATGCATCCAGGCTGAGATTGAGTTCTGTTTCCCTCCTGAAGATACTGTGGAAACATTTTTTTAAACCCTAAGGTGTCTTATAATCTCATAGTAATCCCTCTGGGAGATTTGAAGAAGTACAAAATGTCCTGTACGCACACTTGAGAAGACTCCTTTTAAATCTGAACACTTTCATGTTAAAAGAGTATTTTTTTTATATTTTTTTTGAGGTCACTACTGAAAAATCCTCCCAGTCACACGTTCAAACCAAATGCAGATCTGGTGGTGAAATGTAATATTGCACAAGCCTTGCATAGGGAATGGATGCTGTCAAATATAGAGAAAGGAGACACCTTAGCTCAGTACGCTGTGCCAAGTAAAGCTAGCATCAGCTCTCCCTCCACAGGAGGGGACTGTATACGTACACTTTATCTGGCAGGAATTAATTTGACTGATGTCACTTGTTATTGGTGATTTAAGTAATTAACCACATCAACATCTACTGCTAAATAATTCCATTTTTTTTCTCCAATGTTCAATTTGTTCTTCACTGAAGTTTAATGTTTGAGGGCAATCAAGCTTTACAGGTGCACAGTCTGCTGGGAAGCCGCAGAAGTGCTGGACCATGCAGAGTTAATGAAATGAGCCAAAGATTGGGCCCGGCAGTGAGATAAACAATGCAACCTAAGCTTTTCCCACCCACGCCTCATACTAGCCTACATGTTTATAAGTAGAGGCTTTGCTAAGCTGATAAATAGATTTTTAAATATCAAGGCGAAGAGCGATGTCTTGCAACACTCAGCCATATCCGAGCTCATTCATTTGCTTGGGCAGTGTGACCTTTGTGTGTACACAGGGGGCCTGATTCATACCCACAAGCTGGAAAATGCAGCTGTAATGGCACAAACAGTAGTAATGATAGTTTCACGCGGGAGCTGTCAGAGACAGGCAACATTATAGGCTTCCTGTCCTCAGATGCTGCCACTTTGGTGAAAACACTATAATTGCTAATGAAAAGGTACACTCCTCTCGTTTTGGGGTGGAGGCCTTTGGTGGCGAGTTGCAGAGTTCGTCAAACACATGCAGGGAGGAAACGAACAGAGATGTTCATTTCCACAGCTCCCTCTTGGCTTGCGGGGTCACAGCACGATGAAAAGATATTACATCATTGGCCTTCCTGTTATTGTCAGAGGAAATGACTGTGATAAGCAAATGCCATTGAGAACAATGAATTTGAACCTTGCTGTATAATAAAAAAAAACCCTTTTATTCTCTGTAGAGCTTGAATTTATGTAAGTGCAAACAGACACACCCTGTTTCTGTGTGAAACAGTGAGAGCAGAGGGCGCCGCGACTGAAACCTCTAGAGATAAATGTAAACATGCTGCATGTTCTCGATGAAATGCTTGCTAGCAGGATAATGCTGACCAGATTCACACATTTGTGTGTTACTCTGCAATCACTTGCTGATTAGTACCAAACCTTAAGTACAGCTGAAGCAGGTGAAGTTCAGAGATTTACTTTATTAGAGTTGAGTTGGGTTTTATTGGCGTGTGTCACGTTTATCATTTCATTCTGCCAGTTTAGTGTCCGGTCTCGTCCAGAATTCAGCTCAGCAAATAATTAACTAATAAAGCTCATTTGATGAATTGTAGCCCGTCCTTTGGGTTGGGTTGAGCTCCTCGACTTTATGACAGGGGGACGTAGCGTTTGCGTCTTGAAAGCAAAGTATTGCCAGCAGGGGGCGACTCCTCTGGTTGTAAAAATATTTCTGCTTGTGTAGAAGTCTATGAGACCACAGCCTCGATATCAGTAAACACTTTCCTGTTGAATTCCTGGCTAAATTGCTAATTTCAGGTCGTATCGATTAAAACAAGAAGTCCATCTTGTAACTGGTCATTATAACCTTCAGAAAAGAGGACTACCCATGCTCATTAGCTAATGACTTTTCAATTGCATAATGCTAGTCAGTGAGCGTGGTGTGTTCTTAGTTTCACAGGTCAGATCTAGCAATCACTCGTCTCCATCTCCAAGACTCCATCACCAATGCATGGTGTAATGGTAGCTACCGCCATCTTTTATTTACAGCCTTTAATCGAGCTACAGTAAAGAGTTGTACTCAGATGCTAATGGAGGTTTTCCACCAGTTTAACCAGCACATGGTGTGCAGTAGACGCCTGCCATTGTGGGGTTGGCGTTAACATCTGTAGAACGTAACACAAAACACTCCATCTTTGCCATTTTCTTTTCTTTTTTTCCCTTTTTTAATAAAAAAAATCAGATCTAACAAGTTATGCCTGAGCCTGTGGTAGAAAGATTAGCCGTTTGTTCCTAGCTCTTCACCACCACATGCTATGGGATATACACACTGATCATTTCTTTATCCCCACCAGTCTGTTCATTTAGACGCTGCAAGGCATTCTTCATTTATCCCTCACTTTACTGGCATTGTTCAGTTTAACCCAAAAATAATTCCCCAACGAGCGAGTGCGTGCTTACACGGGTGATTGCAACTGGGCTGCACACACATCTCCATGAACTCAATTCTTGGCTATTAGACTGACCATAGCTGGAAGTAAAAATTTAACTCTTTGCACTCCCCCTATTATCCACGGTGTCTCTGCTTTAGTTAGTGAGAATTCTCCATTTCCCAGGATGCAACAACATAGATGTAAACTTGTTGAATTTAGCCGCTGGTCATAGAGGTAGAAACTGAGAGGGCATATCCCAGTGTTAGGGCACGAAAGCATTAGCTAATCACTGTGAGAAGAGAGGAGCTGTACATACACTTGAACAACATGTTGTAGCTTCCTTACATTGTCTACAGAGAAAGGTGTTTCTCGACTGTGCATTTGTGCCTGTGAGCATGTGAACATCAGTTCCAGTGTCAACAAAAGAAAGATCCCATTGCTTCTTAAAGTATGAATCATTTAGGTTTTCCTTACTGCATTGCAAGCACCCAGTGAATGAGACCATTTTTATCCAGTTTTTGTCCTCCTGTCTCAGCACAGTGAGATGAATTTCAGCCTGCTGTTGGCCCAGTGCTTGTTTTCCTTCTGAGAGATCACAGTGAGTTCATCCATTTGAGGCTAGACCATATTCCCATCACATACCTTCAGTCACACCAGTGTTTTTAAGGGATTAAGGAGTTGCCGACAAGCTGACGTCACTCGTAGCTGTTTATATTTTAAATGGCCTCCCGCCGCCTCCTGATGCAGAAATAAAGGTTCTCTCAGTAATTGTCTTGGAGGGACGTTGCCCAGTAATTACCCAGAATGAAGATGACAATAAGAGTGTGATGTTTTCTGGCTCTGTTTTCGCCACAGGCTCCTGCAGGAGCCATTATCCTTCTAGGAGTGATTTATTTCTTGTGCTATAAGGGAATCGTTGCAGTATGACAAATTAAAGCTAATTCTCTTGGCATGGGCAGAGAACTGGGCTCTCCCGGTTTTTTCGTATTCAGACTGTGATTTCATTTGTTTTTATCATCAGCTTTAGCAGCAGAGTTGCCACGGGCACCAAGGACACCCAGGTCAAAGTGGCAGTGGCAGATGGCAAGGCCTTTTCAGGACGACTTACTCCCACATGCATGACATCCAGATAGCATCTCTCAGGGTACAAAGGTGGGATTCCAGTCAGAGAGAGATCATTACAGACTTTTTTCTGTCTGTCACCTGCCGAGCTGGAAAGCAGCATTTCATTTAGAGCTAGCATTTGAAAAGCGGATCTCAGGTTTAAATCAGTGTTACGGTTTAATAAGCTCAGACTGATGCGGACGTGTTTATTTACATTGCTGGAGTTTTGTCACAATGACACTTCTAAGTGCTGAAAATGGATTACACTAAGTTCTGTACACTGTTATAAATGGACTAATTATTCCAGAAAATGGGAACGACGCCCAGTGCAAAAACATTTCCTCGACAGTGTTGTGGAGCTTCGTGGAGCTCTGAAGCCTTCATTATGTGTCACTATGGCTTTGTTCAGCTATGCGTCTTTTCTCTAATCACACAATGATGAGGATGACCTTTTTTTAGTCACAGGGTATGGTGCCACACAGACAGCCGTAATCCTTTTATACCACATCAGTTTTTTTACCATTGTTAAAGTTCCTATAAAAAATGAGAACTGTAAAATGACTCAAGCTTTGTTTGGGGGTATGTAAAGTTTATGAAGGCAGAGCGTGTTCTGTTCCATATCTGACTCGTTTTTAAAGAAATCAATGCACATCTGATTTTGTCATTTTCTTTGCCTCTTGGGAAAGACGTTGAGTCACCCTGGCAGCCTTCGGTTTGTAGATTTCTAGATTATCACCTTACACAAGCTGATTGAATTCACCTCACACCAAGGCATGTTAATTGTCAGATAATTAAATAATAAAAATTCTCCATTAGGGCACTAACAACACAAACATGGCTAAGAGGTCCAGTTCAGACCTCTTGAGATAGCAGTATAAGCAAGAACGCAAACAGCTGGCAGCTATAGTTGTTTGTGTTTGGGTTCGAATGCTAGGCTATTAGCGTATACAGCCCAAATTCCCAAAAGCTGGGCCGCTGTGTAAAATGCAAGAGAATGCGATGATGTGTAAATCTTGTAAACCCATTTTTTATTCACATTAGAACACAGTATAATACATTTAAATACATATAAAACATTTAAAGTGTGAAAATGTGCCATTTTAGGGAAAATACTAACTTATTTAATGGGAACGTGTCTCTGGAAAAAGCTGAAAAAATAAGGGGTACTAAAAGGAAACAGATGGAGGAACATTTGGCAGCTAATTAGGTTAATTGGCAACATGTCAGTAACATGATTTTGGTATAAAAAGAGCATCTTAGAGAGTTTCTCTGTTTGTATGTTTTGACTGCTGAAGTTGGGCTGAGGGTCACCAATTCCTCAATATAAAATTGTGAAGACTGTGAATATTTCATCATCTGTAGCACATAATATCATTAATGCATTCTAAGAACCTGGGGAGATCTCTGGGAGCAAGGGTCAAAGGGTCAAGTCAGAATATCAATATTGGATGTCCACAATCTTCAGACCCTTGGGTAGCACTGGGTTTAAAAACAGGCCTAAGTCTACACACACACTTGCAGAAATCACTGAAGACATTTCACTGTGCCATCCACAGATGCAGGTTAAAATTGTATCATGTAAAGAAGAAGCAATATGTGAGCAAAGATCCAGAATACCAACGTTTTCTCTGGGCCAAAGCTCATTGGCAGCTTGCACTTCTGGACTGTTACCATCACCTGGTAAAAGGTATATCAAGGTTTTACAGAAATATATGTTCCCATCCAGACGTTGCAGGTCCCCTGGAAGACCTTTCATATTTGCTAAACAGCATACTGTATCTAATAAAGCAGCATGGCTTCATAGTAAAAGATTCTGAGTGATGAACTGGACCCTAATAATGCATACCTTTAAGGTTTAATACAGTTTAGACGAGGGATTTCTGTATAAAGTAACCTCTTATAGAACTGTCACAAAAGGGGAAAATTAACTACAGAGACCGAAACTGTTCTTTGTACCAGCTTTAAATATGTTTAGTTCTGTTTAAAGTTGGAGATTTTGGTAGTTTATAGCCTCAGGTGGAACTGCAGTTTTTAGTACTTGGAGTGGGTTTTTGTTGGGTTTTTTTTTCCATCCCAGGACTACAGCACTTCACTGTATTGAAGACTGGAATCTCCCACAATGCTATAATTCATCAGTTCCTTCCATTAATTTTGTACCTATTTACCAGCTTGCCCTTATTCCCTTTATCTGTTTACTTTAGTTAGTTAGATAGTCAAGAAAGATGAAGCTGACAGTAGCAGTCGTAATGAAGGAGGGTGAATTTTAATAGCGCTCGTCAACCATCCAAAGCAACGGTGCACGAGAGAGGTGAAAAAGAGAGCACAGGCAGGGAGGAGTGGGTGGAGACGAGTGTCAGGGATGATTTGTGACAGAAGGACAGCAGCAAAGAGCGAAAGGGAAGGTTCACGAGACAGTAGTGAGACCTGCTATGACGAATGGTTTGGAGATGGTGGCACTAACAAAATGACAGGAGATGGAAGTGGAGATTTTGTTTGGAGTTGGACGGGATTAGAAATGAGTACATCAGAGGGAAGGCTAGGGTTGAGCAGTTTGGATAGAGTGTACAAAAAGTTAGGCTGAGAGAAGTGTGAGCATGCACAGAAGAGGGATAGTGGATATACTGAACAACGGATGTACGGATGTTGAAGATGGAGATAGCAGACAGGAGAAAATAGAGGAGGAGAAAGACCTCAGGGGAGATTCATGGATGTAGTGAAGGAGGTCACGCAGGGGTTTGTTGTGACAGGGGAGGATCCCCTAAAGGGAGCAGCCAGAAGAAGAAGAAGAAAGTCAAGACAGAAAGCAACTTTTAAGTTTCAGTGACTGAAAATATGCTGCGCTTATGTGGTAAAAATGAACAATTTTCAGGTAGAAATGAGTGATTTTTGAGCTTCATTAGCGCGCCCATTTGCCAGGATCGCTGGTGCTACCTTCAGCTTAATGTCATAAGGTCATCATTTAGTAAATCAACTAAGCTGCAGTCAAGTTATTCAGGTGTTATGAGCACAGTTTCTAGGTGACTGACAAGACAAACAAATGTTTCCTTGTTGCTTTTATATAATTAAAAATCTCTTTTAATAATGTGATTAAGAGCAGACAAAAAGTGAGCATCATCACCATGAGCTCATAGGAAATTTAAAGTTCAGCTTTCAATTATCTCCCAGTCTTTTGGTAAATGCAGCAAACGCGGTCCTCTCGAAGTTTTTCGGCCCATCGTTCAGGATCTTGCGACGGGATGTGAAAGGGAATACTGCCTGAATCCTTCTGGAAAGTGAAACAGCCTTTGCCCGAGTATTTTAAGTCTGTTTGAAGCACCAGACTCCCTTGAACTGATGATATCACAGCATAAAACCAAAGAAAAGAGCCGATAATAAAGTCTGTGGGGTGTAATTTAAGATACTGCATGTTTTAGTGGCTTTAAT
Organism: Bujurquina vittata; assembly: GCA_015106715.1. NCBI lineage: Eukaryota > Metazoa > Chordata > Actinopteri > Cichliformes > Cichlidae > Bujurquina > Bujurquina vittata. Next base: position 7,008 of record VUQK01007255.1, on the reverse strand, counting down.
GCAGCAATTAATGTTGGTTTTTGGAGGCTGGAGAACAAACCTTCATAAATATTGTGAGTCTGTCATCTCACCTAATAAAAATTTGTTGCATAGTGAAGTCCTGACAGCTATATAATTAAAAAAAAAAACATGCGCTGGATGATTTTGGAGCCTTTGTTCAATCAGGGGTAGTGGTGGAGAAAGACAGGAAACGGGGGATGAAAGTGTATAGGAACAAATAATCCTGCCAGGCAAGAATCAAACTACGGACCCGCTGCTCAGAGCATTTGAGTCCTACCCGCTCGGTTGTCGGGTCACCCAGAACTCGGCTTGTTTAATTAGTAAGTATCACTAATGAGAGAATGCCCTCATCCTTCGTATAGCAGAGGGAAATTAACTGCTGACAGGATCCCTCCTGGTGTCATCACTCTTTATAATATGGCAGCAGTGCATTACACTGTAACTGCATCTTGATCTGCATGCACTCATTTACTCTGACCGATGTCACTGCTCCTCATAGAGATGCTCTGTAATCACATCTCATGGTTTTCCTTTGCACTTCAGGATACCTTCTTGTTTTGTTTTTCTGTCTTCTGGCAGATAATTGGAGAGAAATATACTTTTTCTTGTGTCATTGTTCTTAAAAAGAAATCCTCATTTGGTTACAGCAACATCAACATCCCTTCTTCTTTCTGTGGAGAAGAATCTGGCAGAGTACACAGTGAGAATGACTTAATTGCATACCGTCTGTTTGCCTCAGAGATATGCTACATTTGACAGTCTTGCGTTTGTCAACGAAGCAGAATTTTTATTGAGATGAGTGTAAAAAAAAACCCAAAAAAAAAAAACTGTACAGATGTTGAACACATGGTGGGCTTGCTGAATCCCCCTGAGCATAAATTTGTGGTTCTTTTAGTTCAGACTAAAAGTCAATAGAGTGCAGTGTTGGGTGAATCGCCTCAGCTGCATTTTTAGGGAAAAACGCTCATTAGGCAATGATCCCTGTGCAGCGTAGTGTTAGCAGAAGTGTTTAAATGAACTAGAAGTAACGCAGAAATCAGGGAGGCACGGACTTGCTGTGCTGATTTATAAAAGCGAATTTAACATGCACGTCAAAACGGGCAAGGCACATCGACAGAAAGGCGAGAAAAGACGCATAACGAGTCGGACGGGCAGAAGCAAGAAGGCTGAGTTGGTGAGAAAGTGAAGGAAAGGTTTGGTTGTGTATCCTAAATGAGTGGACTGGGAACATGTAGGTGCATGTGCTGGTCAGGCTGAATAGGCCAGTATTATCATGTCTTATAGCCTCCAGTCCCAGTGCCATGCTGAACTGGATAAGCAGAAGAAAATGAATGGAAAGCATTGAGCCAGATGAGCTGCTAAATAATATAACAAAGTTTTTTGATCTCATATTTTCAGTTTGTAGACATAAAGCAAGTCAGTAAGTTCACACATAAAGGTCATTTACTCAGTTTCTATAACCATGCGCACCGATGCCTCTTCAAGCTGGTTGTGTTGATAAATTGGACCTAAATGAAAAAGACTAAGACATTTCCTGTACTTTTTCTATCTAAGACTAACATATTGTTTCAGTTGGGCATTCTAGTTTTTATTTTATCCATCCATTCATCCACTGTCTGGGCAAAATATGCATATATGATCTAGTGAGCTATTCGCAAACAGGCTTGTCTTTACTGCTGTGTATTAGGAGACTTTATATTTGCAAGCCTGACATACTTCTTAATGATTTTGTTTACCTGTGTGTGCACCTGACATGTGTGCCCTGCCCTTGTCCGCTGGGTGCAGACTGGCATACTTTTTCGAGTTGAAATGAAATGAAAAATGACATCTTTATACCTTTTTTATAAAGGTATAAACAAACACACACACACACACTTCAGCACCCCCAAAGTTTAAGGCCCTTTCCATGGCTTTGGTCAGCGCGTGTCAAATTCGGCAGTTTTCATGTGTGTTGTTATTGTATAGCCATAGTGGTCAGTCAAGGATGGAATTGTGTGTCTTATATTACCCTCCAGCTGAAGTTTATTCATAGACCCTGTATATAACAGGAACGCCATGTGGGTGTTGAGCGCATACTTGGTGTTCTCTTGAACTACGCTTCATTTGTTTTGTCAGCCTCTTTTCTCATTTGCAAGTAAAACATTAGATAATTATGGTCTTTTTGCCACTGTTATATCACAGTTATAATAGAGGTCGCTCAGCTGCTTTGCCCCCCTCTGCTGCACTATTAGGTAATGTAATATGTCATTTCACTGCACATCTGATTTGGGAATGATTTCCCGGTAATGTGACGTAACTGCGATCCCCTGCAGTCATCTCAGCTGCTTTGTCATGGAAAAAAAAAAAATCATCCTCCAGTGCCTCCTCTCCATGGGTTTCCTCTGATCAGTCACACAGCTCATCTAATGGCCCGCTTTCACATTTAGCACACAGAGCAGTGCACAATGAAGGGCAACAGTCGCACATTTGTGCTTAAATATGTGTGGTTCATTTGACTCGCTGTCGTCAAACTAAAGACGTAAACAAAGTGGACAATGTGATACGCAGGAAATAATCCAGTTTATCAGTTTTCTATTTGTGCAACGGTAAGACCTTAGTTAGTTTGTGTTTGTGTGTATGTGTGTGTGTGTGTGTGTGTGTGTGTGTCTGTGTGAGTGAGTGAAAATGGCATCACCGCAGATATCACAGGAAGGATCAAAGAGGAAGCGTGCCTGTACAGTGCAAGCAGAGATTTCATCATTTCTGGGTTTGAGGTGTATAACTTCCACTTTTTACATTCAGAATTGTGTGTCCACCTGCAATTATATCATCTTGTAGTGACTGAAGATGAAGAGCCTGGCAAAAATTGACTTACAGTATTTCAGGGCTTTACTTTCTATAGCTGCCGCTGAAGCTTACATCGCAGAATTTAATTGGATTTAAACTGTTTGATGCGGAACTTCTGAAATTTAAAATAACCCCCCGATTCAAGTTGGAAAGATTATATCAGGAAATGGGAAGGCATCACTTATGATCAGCGAGATGAAAGCACCGGCAAGAAATGTCTGCAATATCAATCTTTGAAGCCACATTCCGAATGCCTAGTGAAAGTCCTTGATGTGGATCAGGAAAATGGTGCTAATGAGCATGTGGAAGTCAATAATGGCAGAGAGGGGGGGAAAAAAAATTCTGGATGGTCCTTGACCTGCATTTAATGAGAAAGAAATGCTCGTAAACCTCTGAGACAGATGCCCTTGCTGCTTGGAAGTGTACCAAGTCATTATGAGCTATTCAGAATCAGTGTTTTTATATATATATATAAAAACTCCCACATGGGGGGTGAATTAATAAAAAGTATACGTTTCCATACCTGTTGTTAAAGTGTAAAGGGGAAGTTTGCCACATTTTAATTGGAAATTCCTACTCTTACTTTTCAAGGGAGTTTTCACATTGTTTTATTTACTTCATTTACTCTATTTTGAGGTATTTTTCTCTGAGACTTCCCCCGTAGTGTCATCTTATTTCCACTGCACACTGCTCTGAAAACAAATAAAACATCCACAGAGATTCTCCCAGTTACTCTGGATAATCCTTAGACCTTGCTGTGAGCTGTTTTCACTCAAACTATCAACGGTGGAAATCATCCAGTGTAACTAGGGCACTGTTTTGGATACGAGTTGCTGGTATTAAAAATTTTAAAGCAGTTTCTCAGTTCTTTGAAAACACAAAAAAATGTTCTGTTCACCTCAGTGATTTTTTTTTTTAATTTTTTGGCAGAGTTTCGGGGCATATTAGATAACATGAGAGGTTAAATTGACCATGTGACGTACAAAAGATAAATTTCTCTCAATAACACGGGCTCGTGCCAGCCCTGACAAAGGACAGAAGAATTAAAAACAAAGTTTAATTAGGCAGGCACAGGCTGGCATTCAACCAGATAGGCAGCCAAGTCCAAAAGGTCACAAACAAGCTGAAGTATCCAAAAAAGGGCAAGTAGGGGTCCAAAAAATAAACAGAACAGGGCAGAAAACAGACTAGAATATCAATTATAGATTAGACAAGTGACAGATTAAAGGAAAAAAAACCCCAGCATCAAGTGTCTTGTTTCACCAAGTGATCACTCAGAATAACTTTGTATTGATTTGCAGTGACCTTTTCATCTAAGGGGACAGGGAGAACCTAACCGTGCCAGCAAAATGTCCCTGGCAGCATAACACCTCACAGCAGGGAGTCAAGGGTTCAAGTTTTTCCCTTAATTTCTGAAGATTTGCCAAGCTGCTCCTCAGAACAGAAACCGTGCAGTAATAGTTTGAGGAACTGTAACCTGGTGCAGCAGGGACCTTTTGCTGCTGTGGCCTCATTCATTCAACCAAATGAGGCTGTTCTGTGAAATACTGCCCACATTTGAACCATTTAAAGTCCCACAGCATCCACATTAGAGGGTTGTTTAATACATGGTTTCTCCTTTTTTCTTGCTCACTTTTACTTTTGCTTTCACTGTTTGGTTGTGTTTAGGCAGATTCGGAGTGACAGCCCTGTCTCACTATTGCCATTACTCGAAGCCAAAGGAAACCTTGTTCTTAACTGAGACATGCAAGGAACTTTGGCAAAGCTTCATTAACCGGGGAATAAGAGCGTGCTAATCTACAATAATTAATAGAGATAAATCAGCTCAATCCCCGATAAGTCATTATATTTATCTTTGTTTTTTATTTCTTTTTAAAAAATGGTAAAATAAAAATGGAAAATTCTGGTGTCTGGGACCTGTCAGGAGGCCAATTTAAGCCCAGCGATGCCGGCATGTGTGTGTTGACACAGCACAGATGACATTAAATAAGAGAAGCACCAAAGATACCAAAAGTATGACATTCTCACTGCAGTGCATCCTTGCTCAACTGTTACCTCGTCTCATTAAATCTGTGTTTAACTCCACATAATTAGACACATTTCCGCTGTTATTTTCGTATTATTTCTTTTTATTTCCAGTTGCATTTTGTGCAGAGAGAGAGAGAGAAAAGCTGCATGCATACAGTAGCAGCAGTAACAGTAAGGGCTTGGTGTACAGTCCCTCTGGGAATGAGAAGCAGGTGTGAAGGTAAGGGATGAGGTGATTGGAACTGTCGGGAACATGCTGAAGGCAACCGGTGTTTGGACTGGAAGTGATAGAATCTTTAATTTTCGACAGACAAAACACACCAGGAAAAATAGCAAAAATGTAGCTGTTGTTCTAGGTCTTTATAGGAGACTCTGTGTTATTTGGTTAATGGCTAATTAGCACCTCCCTGAGAATTCACACCATTGTCAGTTCTCCATATTCCAGAATAAATCACTGCCCTGTT
>VUQK01007252.1:11792-23143 GCA_015106715.1 Bujurquina vittata | reverse complement strand
TAACACCTGCTTTGGGCTGATGTCCAACGCAGAGTCCGTGAATTCGCTTCCTGCCGCTGCAATAAGGTAACAAGTCGTTTTTCTGCTGTATGAAACTGAGACCGCGTATAATTTAAAGGCCTACTATGACATCAGTACAAATATATGATTACTTTTGTCCCTTATGGCTTTTCTAGTTTTGTTTTCATTTGCACGTTCATCTGTTTGGGAGTCACTAAATTGTCATAGTCATTTTCATTAGATTATTTTTATTGTTATTTTTTTATGTATTTTTAAAATATTTTTAATCAATTGCATATATATATAAATACATACATGTGCTGCATGTATGTATTTTTTACTTACACAGTTCTAATTAATTATAAATTTAAAGACATATGAATCATTCTACTAATAATAATATTAAAATCTACTTAGTTAATGGAGTCTCATTCAGTAGCCGACTAAAATGCTTTCTAGATGTTCAGTGTGCTGGAGTCATGGATGGAGACAAACGTCACATTTTTGTACTTAACTATAACCTTCATTTACATCTGTGGTTCTTACAGCAGCCATTTGACACCCTAACATTACTTATCTGTTTTTTTCCTCGTAACACAGTTTAGGATAATTTATTTTTTCCGATAGAGGATATTTAAAAAGAAAATAACTATTTATTTAAAAAGGCAGCGACTACAACCGCTGTAAGTTGTTAATTTTAAGTAAACCATGGCTCTGTTTGACACCCAGTGATGAAAAAGTGTTGAAGAGGCCTATCTTGCATACCAGAGACCATTGCGTTTGCTCCCTGATGTCAACAATTAGTTATGTGTTAGTACAGTATATAGTACACACTAACTACTGTGTGATATACATAAAAAGATTAAAGTGAAATCAAAACAGAAAAAAAATGTTGAAACATTCAACATTCATTGGATATATTTATTGATTAAATAAAATAATGAATAATTAAATCAAAATAAATCAGTCCTTTCTGCTTTTTTGCCATCAAGGTGGTTTCACATCCTTTATAGACTTGCATCAGCCTACAGGGCTACATCTGGTTTGCACATTGGTACTAATATCACATACAAATGTTACACACTTGAATGTTAAGTTCAGTCAGCTGTTAAATTCACCAGCAAGGAACTCAGTGGCTAAACATAATAATCATACACCGTCCAAAACTGTGGCTTTTGTTCCTGCATAGCAGACCTGTCAAAAATAATAAGAACTAGATTTTGCATTGAAAAGCCATTCATGATTTATGGCTCATATAAAAGGCTGCAGATCCTTTTAACAGTAGCCCTCACAAAAAGATAGTCAATCAGTAAACCCCACCTCTGGTGCAGTTTCCTCGTCCACTGGCTTTTGTGTCTTCCGTCTTCTCTTACAAGAGCTGAAGATGTATTGAACCTAAGATGATTAAGTCCACAGGGTAAGGTAGAGACAAGACCGTCTTTGGCAGTTATATATGGTGTATTTGTTTTCGTGATATGGGAGACTATAATTTAATGTTGTTGTGCTACTTTAAGGCTTGAGCTGTTGATTAGTCCGGGGTGGGGGGTGGGGGTTGCTGTCCTGAAGAAGTGAATTGTTTGAATCAATGCAGCAGAGGCATCATAAGTTGTATATATTATTATGAATACGTATGCATTTGCAAAATAGCCTACAGAGCAACATCTTTGGATGGTGTGTGATTTAGCTGAGAGTATTCAGGAAATTTGGGCGATATTTGCTGAATTGTGTGAAAGCAACACAAAGGTGGTCACAGTTTGGTCCGTTATTGTTGCAGTGAAGCTGATTGTGCGAAGAACTTTGGAGAAAAAAAAAGGTTTATCAGCCTCAGGGAAAAATTCTTTTCACTTTCCTGAAATAAAGCTTTTATAATCAGTGCCTTTAAATTGATCTAAATGCCAAAATCAGACACATAGTGAGATGTTCTCACATTGAATGGATGCTCATTAAAATGATTAGACACATCCTGTATATTTATTAGGCAATAATGTGTCACCTCACACTGTTTCTACAATAGGCAGACTACAAGCATGGGTTGAACTTACGCCTCAATATTTAAAGAGACACGATTCACCAGCTGGAGCTGGTGCATATTTCCTAAGTTCCTACTTCCACTGTGTGACTGATAAATGATCATTTTGGAAACTGGACATGCATCCATCCATTAGCCATACTTGCATTTCCTTTTTTCCAAAAGATGTCTGGAACTTACTGTAGCCAACAATGAGCCACATCAGGTCAGTCAAAGGTACAATAATGATTTTTTCTTTTCTCTAGCAAGATTTGCTTGTTCTCCTTCCAAATCCAAAGAACTTTGCTTTGGACTTCAGGCGTGGACTCACGAGTTGAGAATTTCCATTAAATCTAATGATATTCACCTATAAGGTGATTGTTAGGCCTCATTCGATGTGGCCTTACTGTAAAAACATGCAGGCCGGCCTGTTGGTTTGGTAATTATACTCAGAAGACTCCGTTTAGACAGACTCAAGGTCAAACACTAGCTTCTGAGGGTCATTGGCTGTGGTCCTGAGGGTAATGAATACCTAGAAACATGGTCTGAGACCGGGTTGGTCAAACTCTGGGAGCAGGTGCCATGAGGCCACTTTGGGCCGCTGGATGACTTTGCAAAGTTATACCAGCAGCACACAGGAGTGAAAGAAGAGGGAAAATTAAAATGACTTCAAGGTGGAAGAAGTTATATATTTTTTAATTTTTCTTAAGACATGTCAGTAAAAGGTTCACTTATTAAATAGGAAGGTTAATTTAACCGGACATGATACCTTCTGCTCTTTGACAGTTTTTTGTTTGTTTTTTAGGGGAGAAGTGTCTTTCATGGACCTGTATTTTTATTGCCTATGGCCCATGTAATCGTGTACTAGTAAAATATTTGGAGTGGTGTTTTATTTTCTCCGATACACTATCGTGCATTTACTGGTCCAGCCTACTTGACATCAAATTCTGTTGTATGTAGCCCAAACTGACGCTTTCGGAGGCGGATCTGCTCCCATCATCTCTTTGTCACGAGTGTCATGGGTTGCCCTCCCCGCGTTAAACAGTTTTTACGCACAGAAGGTAGAGCCCCAGGATTTCTCCAGGGTAGGCCAGCAGAATCACGTCGCTGGTTTCGATCAGTTGTATGCAAGTATATCGAGGAGGAATGGAATTTAGACCTGGGAAAGAAACCAGGAGAAAGAAATGAAACGGCCAGAGTGGCTCTCACTGCTGGAGAGGAACGAGAGGAGGGCGGGGTCAGAGCCAGCCCGGAGGGAGAGGAGGACGCACCGGTGTGGGCCGTAGTGTAAACGGGAGTCGTTTTATTAAGAGTAAGTTAAAGGTACAGTGTGATCATAGTACGAGCATCTATATAATGATTTACACAACAGACAGAAATTGACGGTCTCGTGAGTGGATTTCAGTGCAAATGTCACATTTATATAATTTCTCAGGTATTACTAATGCTGTCAAGGGTCAGAACTGCCCCCCAAATGGGGATCTAAGACATTATGGCTCAAAACTTTGTTAAAGCTGAAAAATCTCCTCGTTTATTTTTCCGTGTGGTTATTATAGCTGCCATCTTTGAGTTCTGATCTTCTATTTTATGGGCTGTCTGTCAAAATAAACTTTAATAGGGACCCGTGTGCCTATAATGAAGAGGAATGGGAAATGCGTAAGGCCAAATCTCTCTCAGATCGAATTTAATAACTCGATATAAAATCAGATGGCATGTAACTCATTCATTCATTAGAAAGCAAAAAAATAAAACAATAAAAAAAACACAAATTGTTGTGGGGTAAATTCGCGCCGCTTTTTCTGCAGCTTAGTAACCGGAAGTGTACAAATGCATACAACCTTCACTGCTCATTGATGACGTTTACTTTAAATTCATTAAAATGAACACAATTAAATTTCAGTTAAATCACAGTTATAAAATGTGCTTTCTTTTCGTTGGTCATCCGAAATGCTATCATAAGCATCAAGAACAAGCGCCATATCTGCCATATCTTCCAAGTACATGTTATATTACTTCGTTATTTGTAATAGCCTTTCTGGACACTGTTCTCACTGAAGGCCTCATACATGTTGTGCAGCTGCATTTAGTTAACCTACATCTGGGGGAAAGAAACACCGCACACCGCCTGCATGTGGTTTTAAAGGGCGAGAAATGAACGAGGATGGTGACTGTCCTCCACTCACGAGGTTTTCTTTAACTTGTGAAATTCAGCCTGGAGTGTTTCACATTTTTAAAATGTTCACGTTTCTGTGGGAGGGTCCTCATAATTAGAAACTAATGATGGTGACTAAATAATACACATAGTTTTGAAATACGCCATATTAAACTATACATAAAATTGATGTGGATTATATCACAGCTAGTGCATTGTGAAGAATACAAACTAAATGCAAAATAAAATGAAAAACGTATTTTTTAATCCTTTTTCCATTCAGGTGAGAATGATTAATAAACAGATGAATGAAAGAGAAGCAGTCTACAGAAAATCACCTGCTCTGGACCGATGAGGAAGAAGAAATAAAAGACAATCATCTGCAACCTATAAGCAGGTTATAAGAGACAAAAATAAAGGTAACACACAAACCCAGCTGAAGGTAGACCCACACACACTGTGATTTCACTAAATTTGCCACCAAGAAAACCTTCGGAATGCTTCTCTCAGCTTCAGCGTCCCTCTAAAGTCATGTGGTTTCAATGTTCTCTCTGCCTCAGGCCTTTGGAGATGAAGCCATGGGGGCGCACAGGCTGTCTTCATCCCTTTGCATTTGAAAAAAACAAACATCTGAGTTCACATTTCTGTTAATATTTTTTAAATGTATAAATGTGATTTTGGTGTTCTTTTCTTCGGTGTTCGTCTATGCGTTAATGTGTGTTTATTCATAAAGATGTGTCTGCACTTTAACACCGAAACATCATTCAATGTCTAATTCCTCTTCTGTGTAGCATGTAATGGTACATTTATTGCCACACTGAATATGAATTCTTAAGGAAAATGCCTTGCAATACTACACAATGCCTCTATGAGAGGATTACTTACAGTCTTGTTTCTTTTGAAATGGGTTTAGATGCATTTATTGTAAGTGCGGCTTGATGTGCCTATACTACAAGTTACTCAACTTCTGACAGTTTAATGACACAATTTTACAGCTTTTCAAGTTTCTTTTTCCTCCAGCATCTGTTTTTCAGGCGAGACCTGGCCAAAGATGAGCAACGGTACAAGGTTACAACAATTCTGCAAAACAGTACACAGGAAAGAAAAGAAAAGCAAAAAAGTCAGTTCATTATCTGCTTTGTTTATTTGTTTGTTTGTTTGTTTGCTTTGAACAGACATTTTAGGAATTTCAGTAAATGAAAAATTTCTGGTTTAAAATATGTAAAAAAAATTAATACTGAAAATTTCTTCATTTATAAATGGCACACTCTGCTGTATTTTCATGCATTTTTTTTTTTCTGTGTATAACAAAATCAGAGAACAAAAATAAAGAAAAATAAGCCACACAATACAATGTCCAGCTCAGGAATACAAATTGCATTCTTCAGCTACAGAATTCTCAGAAATCATTCAGCTTTAGTGTTTCCTGAAGGTTTTTCCGTGATCGAGGTGCAGGCTGCTGTTCCACCAAGCTCTGAAAGAATCCCAGTAGAGGAGCCATCCTGAGGACTCAGCATCAGACTGGAAAAAGGATTTGATGATTCCCAAATTTATAACACACCAGTTACAACCGAAATGTATTGCACGAAGCTGCTACTAGTAAATGTAACAGTCAACAGTAGCAAGAAGCAGTAAGAAAACACATGAAGGTAAAGACTTCTATTCAGACTCAGATTTCTATTCTCTGTTTTGTTGCACCGAGGGGTCCTGAGTCTGAACAACATGCAAGCAGACAGCAGAAACAGCCGGTGAGTCCAAGGCTGCTAATGAACCTTGAACCGCAAACAAATCCCAACAAACCACATGGCCACAAACCACCATTTCCTCAACTCTGTGACTTTTATTGGGGCAATACAGACAGTCTGCTGCCTCTCGCTTTCTTTGTCTCACACATTCACTCAGTCTGTGCGCGAGCAGGGCTGCACAGGAGTGTGTATTTGTGTGTGACGTCAAAAGAAAGACAAAGGAGATGAAAGCAGTGTTTCTGGTTGGAAAGAAAGACATTAAAGCTAGGTACCCACAGTAAAACTATTTTTGGGCTCTTTTGACTTTTTTTTCATTTGAAAGCAGTTGTTGTGCCAGTAGCTGTTGCAGACTCATATTCATAGTTGCATAATAGCGTAAATAAATGGAGAAGTATGAGTAGAATGACCTGCAGGAGCTGTGGTATTCAGTTATTCCTTAAAAGATCAACCAAATCTGAAAAAAGGTTTCCATCTGAAGTTTTAGTATATTTAATGAAGCCATTATACTTTCAAATTAGTAAAATTTTCTACAGGCCCCCAAAGTACACCGAGGTGGGTCAAAATTCCTTAATTTACCTTATTTTTTCCAGCATTTTGAAGCCTTCATAACTTCATAAATACAGGAATTTTTCAGGGATGAAAAATACATGTTAATTTAAAATCTCTGCTCATATATGCAGTCAAGCCAGTTTTACTCCCTCTTCAAGTGTCACAATCACAGCCATGTGGGATGTGTGGCTGGTCATACAAGTTATGGCATATTAATCTCCTTTTTGCCTACATTTTGATGCCTGGCTCATCTTTTACTTCTATTTTTTTCCTGTCATTTTTTAAAATTTAAATATATTAATATTTTAACACTCACCAGAATTTATGAATCTGAATCAAAACCGTGATAATGCTGAGTGAGTGTAGGACTACATTAGCGGCTGAGCTAAATGGAACATTTGAGCACATATTTTCCATTCAGTGTGCATTATAATGTTTATAAGACACAAAATATAGCGGCTTACAGATACAGGCTGTTATCAAAACACGGTGCACACAAATAAAAAGATGACGAATGACAAACCAGAGTAGCAATCGTGTAAAATATGGCTTGGTAGTAATAAGAACTCCAACTGATTTTCTTAAAGCTCAACTCCAAAACGTGTCGGCAGCAGTTTGCATTGTGACAAATGCTGCCAGCATCTTGTCATGTAAACTTAAAAGAGACACCTGAGTAACTTTTCATTTGTATATCATTCTTTTACAGCAGCTTCAGCTCCACCCCCCCATTGCCAGAGGAGCTGTTGTTACACTGCCACCTAGAGGCAGAAACCCTGCATTTCATCCAGCCATTGAGAAGGGTTCCCCTCTGGCCCGACTGAGATTTGAAGGCATTTAATCATAAACTGTGATTCATGTGAGTCTTTTCATAAAACCACCTAGGAGGCAGTTTTTTTAAAATCTATAAACCATGTGCAATGATTTATTCACGATCAATGGGATATTTTGCATAATGTAAAGTGTTTTGTTCAGATGTGTCTCTTCATCCTGCTGGAAATAACTTTCAAGGTGTCTTTACCTATTTTCAATAAATTATGTTCTAAGCAACGGGATCTTAATAAATGTAGGCCCCGCTCTAATGTATTAATTTTAGTAATTAATGACTTTACTGCAATCCTGTGGGCCTTCTTAAATGGCAAAGTTTTGGAGTCCTTGTAGTTCTTGTAATCGGTTTTGTTGCATTCAGCCAGCAGGGGGCGCAAGGAAAGCACGAGACACGGCGATCAAGGTGTCTCCCTGGGGGGGGGGGTCACACTCACTGTAGTTAACGGGTCCACTTCAGTCCGAAAAAGTAAAAGCTTTGCATTTTTAAAATCCAAATTTTTATTTTTATTTTTAAAAAATCTGCCAGACAACAGTTAGTATGTTAGTATTAATATTTTCTTATAACGAGTGATCCCTGAATATTTTTGAAATGTTTAAGCAAAATACATTTGAAAGCTATAGCTCAGCTTTTCCACACTCCTGTCGCTCCACGCACAGTAACTTTTATAAACCCACAGTGATCTGCAAAGACACAAATCTTCACATCTTTATGACGTAAACAACTTGTCTAAATCTCGAAATAATTTTATTTTTCCATCTATTTTCACTCACGTGCATTTTATTGGAAATTTCACACGTTAAAAAGTCCGCGGGCCAAATTGGATCCTTTCTGTTGCACACTATTTAATTATCTTTGGTAAAATACCGGAATGATCAACACTGTTTTCCATAAAATAAAGAAAAAATAGTCAAATGATCTTTTAGATTTGGTTTATTTGGTCAGGAAAGAAAAAAAAAAACTTGACAGCTTAAAAATTAGGCAACAGAAACTGATTTGAGCACCGAACTTTTGAACTGATACAAATCCATCTCTAATGTTGGGTAGCAGCTACAGCAGAATAAATAAAAATACAGCTGTGCTCCATCCCAACATGAACTTCAATGGAGAATCAGTGAAGTCACGATTCCACACAAAGAAAAGCCAAAGCCCCCCCCCTCCCGTGTTAATCAGTCCTGTTACAATCTGAGGTGGTGACAACATAATTACTAATAAAGTATAAGCCATTAATTTTGCATTAGATAATTTATATATATAAAACAGCCCAGTGCTGCTTTTTATTCAGCCTCTTTAAAAACAGTCCAAGCTAAATATATATATATATATATATATATATAGATATATATATTTATATCTATATATATAGTACATCCAGGTCCATCTGCAGTAGGCGTGCTATCACATTTCTGAAAACAAAAGAATGAACTGATTTATCTCCTACACTGGCTAAATACAGTCTAACCATGTGATCCACTGAGTAACCAATGGGCAGCCGAGGAGAAAGTAAGGGCAGGAAAAAAATTACTACCATTTTAGGGGAGGATGTAAGCCACTATACCAGCCCATCTAACGTTTTACAGTCGCATTTAAGTGTCTTTTTATTGAAATAATAAAATAAACATGTCGCTAACGAATTATTATTCCATGATGGGTCTCCAGACCGAGGAGCCTTACGGTGCACATTTCATCCCGGGAGGCTTGCAGGGTTCGACGGCTGGCTGCGCAAAGCCAGGCCGGGGAGCAGAGGAGGAGGAAGGGACCCCCGGCTCACACATCCCGGATTTTTCACATTTTTCCAACAAACAGTCGAGTTTAAATGGCTTTTCTCCTTGGACAAACACTTCCACCTCTTCCACGTCTTCTTCTCCACAGCTGCAATCCGCCCCCGGTGCGTCCATCCCCGGCCTTTTTCATCCACATCACCTCCTGAGCCACCACCCCTACTACGGCCCGCAGACACAGACGCACGCCGAGCACCTTGCATCCGCGTCGGACAGCAGGTTCGTGCGCTGTTGGGAAGGGGCGACCCCCACCGCGGAGACCGCTCTGTCGCAAGTTTCGGCCACGTTCCCCGCGTGTCTCCCAGCACAGGCTGACCTCTCCAATCCAAGCCCGAGGTATGAGGCAATTAAACCCGAGAGTTCACCGCCGCCGCACGACAGTCCCGAAGATTCCAGCTTCGTCAGTCCAGCTGAGGTGGTCCTGGAGCGGCTTGGGACTGTTGAGGAGCTGGGGAGGAAGCCTGAGCCAAAGAAAGAGGATGAGGCCAGAAAACCGCAGCAGCAGCAGCTTGACCCGGGTAAAGACAGGCTACACTCACGAATGTTTATTAGCTTTAAGAAGTGGCGATACACAGGTGTGTGTGTGTGTGTGTGTGTGTGTGTGTGTGGTGTGTGTGTGTGTTAGAGAGGGGAGGACTGTGGATGTGAGTGTGTGACTTTTATGGGCCTATAAATGTCTTGTAAACTGTAAAATATAAAACTTTATTGTCCATTAAAATAATTAAGGTGATATTGTTATTTAACAATTTGTCAATAACTATATGAAAAAGTTGGCTGGCTTGCTCGTGCACGTTTTTTCTGTTAGTGGGAGAGTGAGTGAGTCCGTTCATGCAAATACTGCTCAAGGCTTATTTTGTCCCGCAGAATAGGCAATATGTTCAAAACCCTTAATAATGTATTTCCCCTTTACTGTAACTTGTACCCACATATTTTAGTATTATTATTATTAGTAGTAATATTATTAGAGATACATTAATATATTTTATGTAGGGATAAACAAATAAAACATTTTAAATGTCTGTTATTCATTAAAATATATACATATATTTTGGTAAAATGAGAGATTTTAGCCAACCTAAACTGAACTTCATCAAACAGGAGTCCCAGCTGCTCTATTTCTTTTTGTATTTTATTTTATTCATGTATGTTTTAAGCAAAATAGCTGCGTGCCGTGAACGCATGACTACCAAACCAAGGCCAAAATACTTGTTGCCCTGGTTACCAACTATAATTCTATACATGTAGCTAACAAGGGTTTTCATATCAGTTAAAAGTTTAAAAAAAACTTACTCATACAAATCCAAAAAGTGTGGCTGTGGTTTTTTTTCAGCTCTGTCTGCATTCAGGCTCATCTCCAGTGGGTATACTCTGCTGTATTTATAGCTACCCACTGTCCTTCCAAATCCATTTTCATCCTAAAAGGACAAACCCACAAAACAGGGCCACATTTTACATTATGTCACATTATGTTAAATTACTGAAACAACTGCTTTAGCCTCAGTCGCAGGAGCTCTGTGTGAAAAAATTTCATTTTCTAATGAGCCAAAAACTGCGGCTCATAAAAATTGCTCCTGACAATGTTTTTTTTTTTTTACTTTTATGTCAGTCTTTGAACTCCTCACAAAACACACCTCCTACACACACACACACACACACACACACACTGGTTTTTGGTGTAAAACTCTCTGCATCTGTTTTTCTGCAGAAAATCCAGCAGCGAGCTGGATCCATGCCAAATCGACCCGGAAAAAGAGATGTCCTTACACCAAGCACCAGACCCTGGAGCTGGAGAAGGAGTTCCTCTACAACATGTACCTGACCAGAGATCGGCGCCTGGAGGTGGCAGGACTCTTGAATCTGACAGAGAGACAGGTCAAAATCTGGTTCCAGAACAGACGGATGAAGATGAAGAAGCTGATGATTCGGGAGAGGAGGAGTGTGAATGAATGATAAATTTGGAGGCTGGGGCTTTTTTTTTTTTTCCCCCCATGGTAGATGAGGAGGTGGTGAAGTTATAGCTGATAAAAGAAACAGTGCCCAACATCTCTAACATGAACTGACAGGATCAGCTGTGACTGAGCGAAGGACTGTAGAGCTAACATGGCTGCCCTGGAAAACTGCAGTGATAAAGTCTGTAGGGGAGACCGGGATGTGCTGTAACACACGTATTAATGTCTTTTTGCCCTTTTTTTTTTTTTAATGTTGGGTAATCTGAACTTTGTTGCTTAATTTTTCTATCTGATTTTTTTAAAAAGAAAACACCCAATTTGAAACCAGAGGTAGTTGTAAATAA